>OZ057405.1:43878212-43962525 GCA_964056735.1 Allodiplogaster pararmata
CAACTGACCTAATTTAGATCGTTTCGTATTGGCTACTCAACTGACCTAATTTAGATCGTTTCGTATTGGCTACTCAACTGACCTAATTTAGATCGTTTCGTATTGGCTACTCAACTGACCTAATTTAGATCGTTTCGTATTGGCTACTCAACTGACCTAATTTAGATCGTTTCGTATTGGCTACTCAACTGACCTAATTTAGATCGTTTCGTATTGGCTACTCAACTGACCTAATTTAGATCGTTTCGTATTGGCTACTCAACTGACCTAATTTAGATCGTTTCGTATTGGCTACTCAACTGACCTAATTTAGATCGTTTCGTATTGGCTACTCAACTGACCTAATTTAGATCGTTTCGTATTGGCTACTCAACTGACCTAATTTAGATCGTTTCGTATTGGCTACTCAACTGACCTAATTTAGATCGTTTCGTATTGGCTACTCAACTGACCTAATTTAGATCGTTTCGTATTGGCTACTCAACTGACCTAATTTAGATCGTTTCGTATTGGCTACTCAACTGACCTAATTTAGATCGTTTCGTATTGGCTACTCAACTGACCTAATTTAGATCGTTTCGTATTGGCTACTCAACTGACCTAATTTAGATCGTTTCGTATTGGCTACTCAACTGACCTAATTTAGATCGTTTCGTATTGGCTACTCAACTGACCTAATTTAGATCGTTTCGTATTGGCTACTCAACTGACCTAATTTAGATCGTTTCGTATTGGCTACTCAACTGACCTAATTTAGATCGTTTCGTATTGGCTACTCAACTGACCTAATTTAGATCGTTTCGTATTGGCTACTCAACTGACCTAATTTAGATCGTTTCGTATTGGCTACTCAACTGACCTAATTTAGATCGTTTCGTATTGGCTACTCAACTGACCTAATTTAGATCGTTTCGTATTGGCTACTCAACTGACCTAATTTAGATCGTTTCGTATTGGCTACTCAACTGACCTAATTTAGATCGTTTCGTATTGGCTACTCAACTTACCTAATTTAGATCGTTTCGTATTGGCTACTCAACTGACCTAATTTAGATCGTTTCGTATTGGCTACTCAACTGACCTAATTTAGATCGTTTCGTATTGGCTACTCAACTGACCTAATTTAGATCGTTTCGTATTGGCTACTCAACTGACCTAATTTAGATCGTTTCGTATTGGCTACTCAACTGACCTAATTTAGATCGTTTCGTATTGGCTACTCAACTTACCTAATTTAGATCGTTTCGTATTGGCTACTCAACTGACCTAATTTAGATCGTTTCGTATTGGCTACTCAACTGACCTAATTTAGATCGTTTCGTATTGGCTACTCAACTGACCTAATTTAGATCGTTTCGTATTGGCTACTCAACTGACCTAATTTAGATCGTTTCGTATTGGCTACTCAACTGACCTAATTTAGATCGTTTCGTATTGGCTACTCAACTGACCTAATTTAGATCGTTTCGTATTGGCTACTCAACTGACCTAATTTAGATCGTTTCGTATTGGCTACTCAACTGACCTAATTTAGATCGTTTCGTATTGGCTACTCAACTGACCTAATTTAGATCGTTTCGTATTGGCTACTCAACTGACCTAATTTAGATCGTTTCGTATTGGCTACTCAACTGACCTAATTTAGATCGTTTCGTATTGGCTACTCAACTGACCTAATTTAGATCGTTTCGTATTGGCTACTCAACTGACCTAATTTAGATCGTTTCGTATTGGCTACTCAACTTACCTAATTTAGATCGTTTCGTATTGGCTACTCAACTGACCTAATTTAGATCGTTTCGTATTGGCTACTCAACTGACCTAATTTAGATCGTTTCGTATTGGCTACTCAACTGACCTAATTTAGATCGTTTCGTATTGGCTACTCAACTGACCTAATTTAGATCGTTTCGTATTGGCTACTCAACTGACCTAATTTAGATCGTTTCGTATTGGCTACTCAACTGACCTAATTTAGATCGTTTCGTATTGGCTACTCAACTGACCTAATTTAGATCGTTTCGTATTGGCTAATCAACTGACCTAATTTAGATCGTTTCGTATTGGCTAATCAACTGACCTAATTTAGATCGTTTCGTATTGGCTACTCAACTGACCTAATTTAGATCGTTTCGTATTGGCTACTCAACTGACCTAATTTAGATCGTTTCGTATTGGCTACTCAACTGACCTAATTTAGATCGTTTCGTATTGGCTACTCAACTGACCTAATTTAGATCGTTTCGTATTGGCTACTCAACTGACCTAATTTAGATCGTTTCGTATTGGCTACTCAACTGACCTGTTGTTGTTGCCGGATGTAGCCGGCTTCGAAGAACGTCTGTGTACTTCGTTTCTTGTTCTTCTTCTTTTTTTCTTTCTTTTTTTTTCTTATATTTTCAAGAACGCTGCGACATCCAGCGGCTTGGTCCAGAGGTCGATTGGAGACAGCGCGGTCAGGTGGCATGGGCAGTTGAAGAGATGCGCAACGTCGTGAGGTCCGGAAGAGCAATCGGGACACACGTCGGGGATGGATTCGTCAATGCGGTGGAGGTAGTTGTTGATGAATCTGCTGAATCCCGAGCGGAGCTGGCTGAGCGTGCATCTAGTCTTGCGGGGTAACTCCTTCTCTTCTTCCTGGATAAGGGGCGGAGGTCTGCCTCCCAGGATGACGGCACCCTTCAACGATTGGAGTTCGTTCGAGACCATCATCGAGTGTACGGTGTTTGCGACTGATTTCCCATTGTTCGGATCCTTTGACATCTGTTTCGCGGCTTCGACAGTCTTCTTGCAGCTCAACACGAGGTTGTTCTTCATTGCGCGAGGGGGCGCTGGGCAGTCGAGGAGGCCGTGGTGGATGTGTTCTGGGTCCAACGATCTCGCGAGGTACTGCGCGGCGAGCATGTTCAGATGGGATTTGGTGCGCATGACCTTTGATTCGCGATGAATATGGTCAGTGTCGGCCATTTGATGATTCCCTGTCACGACGCGGAGTCCGGAGTTCTGAGAACGTTGGATTTTGGCGTGAGCGGAGTCCGAGAGGAAGGTGGACCAGGCGGGTGCGGCGTAGTTGCAGATCGCTTGCGAGATGGCTTTGAACGTGAGGCGGAGGGTTTCTTTTTGGTTGCCCCAGGTGCTTCCGGCTAAGGCTTTCAGTACGTTATTGCGCTGCGACATCCGTCTCGCGATGTCTTTGGCATGATGGCTGAATGTGAACATCGAGTCGTACGTGACGCCGAGTAGCTTGGCCTGGTTGACGGTGGGGACGGGTGATCCGCAGATTGATATGTCCAGAGTAGACTTGAATTCACGACTGAACGGGGTGAAAAGCATGAGCTGGCTCTTGGTCGGGGAAATGATGAGTGACCGTTCTTTGAGGAAGGTTTCAATTTTCGTGATGGCCCTGCGTAGATTTTCGGAGGCGACGTTGATGTCGGGATCTGACGCCCAGATCGTGATGTCATCAGCATACGAGATGACGTTCGTGTGGGCATCGTCTGTGGGAAGATCGCGGAGGTAAAGGTTGAAAAGCGTGGGCGAGAGGGCGCTGCCTTGTGGGACTCCGTTTCTGAAGAGTCTGGAACTTGATACCGAGTCGCGGAAGCTTGTGCGTCCTGTTCTTCCTCTAAGGTAAGAGGCGAGCCATTTTTTAATGTAGTTCGGCGCGGTTGTTGTCTCAATGAGGTCGATGAGCTTGACGATGTCGATACTTTCGAATGCCTTGGACATGTCAATTGCCATGAGGACCGTTCGACTAGCGGGACGTTTCTGGTTAAAACCGTCTGCGATGCTCTTCGAGAGAGTTACGAGGGCCGAGGTTGTAGAGCGTCTTGCCGTGAAGCCATGTTGGTGGTCTGCCGGGGGAATGTGCCTCTGTAGGGAGCCGAGTAATAGCCGTTCAATCACTTTGGCGACGGGCGAGAGTAGAGATATCGGACGGTAGCTGGAGCCTTCGGATGCTGGTTTGCCTGCTTTCAGGAGGGGTAGTATGATCGACGATTTCCATATCATGGGGATCCTGTCTGTGCGTAGGGAGCTGTTGACCAGGGAAGTCAGGGCGCTGATTCCTTTCGGACCTAAATGATGGAGAATTATAGGAGCGATGCCATCTGGGCCAAGCGCGGTGGACTTCTTCGTGGATCTGATGGCGGCTGCTACGTCTGTGGTAGTGAAGTCCTCGAAGTCATCTGCGGACAGGCGGTGTATTTTCCTCATAGTCTTCCTGTTTTCCTTTGAAGTTATATACTGGACTGGACAAGTGTAGGCTTTGTTGAAGCGGTTCGCGATATCGGAGGCGGTCGTGATCGTCTCATTTCTGAAGGATATGGCGCAGTTCGGCGGTGGTCTTCCTTTGTTGTTGAGGATTTTGATGGTCTTCCAGAGCTTGTTGACATCTTTCTTTGGATCGAAGGACTCCATCAGTGCGCGCCAGATATCCCGTTTGTTTTTGTCGGTAGCTCTCCTTATGTTCGTGTTGAGATCGTTCAAAAGGTCGCTTGTCGGATTCGATTCTCTGAGTGTGTCGCGATGATGCATCCATTCTCGTATCTCTGTCGTTAGGGCGACTTCTCTCTTCTTGATCCGGCCGCGTGGGATTGTTTTTGCTGCAGCTGATACAAGTATTCTTCGGAAGAGAGGTTCTGCTTGAACGGCTGGTAGATTGGGAAGAGGATTTTTGGACAGGCTTTCTTCGACGTGTTGCTGGAACGCTTCCCAGTCCGCTTTCCGGTAATTTGTGAAGGTTGCGTCTCTGTGAGTGTGGTTGAAGTTGCTGCCTTCTAGTTCGATGATTATCGGAAGATGATCGGAGCTGCCTTCAGTGATAGTTTTCCATGACGCTTTTTGAAGGAGATCCTGAGAGCAGATGGAAATGTCTGGCGAGGAAGGGCGACCGTTTGAGGGAACTCGTGTGGGCATGTCGCGGTTGAGAGTGGCGTGTTCAATAATTTAGATCGCCAATATAATTTAGATCGTTTCGTATTGGCTACTCAACTGACCTAATTTAGATCGTTTCGTATTGGCTACTCAACTGACCTAATTTAGATCGTTTCGTATTGGCTACTCAACTGACCTAATTTAGATGTTGTTGTTGTAGATTGCCCGCCGTAGGTCTCCGGCTGGGTAGACGAGGTCTTCCTTACTTACATCATTTATCTAATTACATTATTTCTCTTTCTCTCTCGGGGTTTATTTTTATTTTTTTATTTTTATTTTTTTTTAAATATTATTATTATTTTTTTTTTCCCTTTTTTTTTTTTTTGAGAGAGAGAAAGGAATCACTGGTATAAGAACTTAACAACAGACGTCGGGCTATTCCACAAATCTATACTTCTTAAAAGTGTGTGGTCACAGCGACACGAGAATAAATGACTAGTTGTATGTGGCTCTTCTAAACATTTTGGGCAGAGAGGTGATAGGGCAGCTCCTATTCTGTGTAGGTAGCTGTTAAGGGAACTTGCATAGCCACTACGTAGTTGCGATAATGTTATTTGTTGTTCCCTGGGAAGTTGATTCGTTGATTTATGGATTCTGGGAGGTTTCTTACCTAGAACTGGGTTAGGGGAGCAAGATCTAATGAAATTTCTAACAGTTTCAGTATGTATTCTTTTAAGTGCGGCTTTCTGATCACTGTCTACTAGCATAATTTCTAAGTCCTTGGCATGTTCACGAATAGTTCTAGGTGGTTTGGGTTCCATGCATCGACGATGGGAGGGGTGGTTTGGGAGGAGTCTTGCTCTTGCAACGAATTGCTTGGTAAGCATCGTGTTGTGCTCCTTTATGGGTAACATTTCGCTTTCTAGAGCTAAGTGCTCTGTGCCGGCCATTGCTAGGTTTCCTGTTGCTATCCGAATTGCTCTATTTTGGTTTGCCTGTAGTTTTTTCCAGTTCGTCTCGGCCAATTGAGGGGAGTAAATTGGTGCGGCGTAGTTGATAACGGATCTGGTCATTGTTTTGTAGGTTGCAAGAAGGGTGTTTTTCTGTTGGCCCCATGTTCTTCCTCCGAGGGCACGTAGTATATTCAGTCTTTTGGCCGTTCTCTGTTTAAGGTATTCTGCATGTTGTCGGAAGGTGCCGAGTTGGTCTAAGACGACACCGAGTATTTTGGGTGTTTTAGTTGTCGGCAAAAGGGTTCCGTGGATTTCTACCTTGGGTTCTTTTTTACATTCGCCTGTATGGGTTGTGAAAAGAGTGACCGTAGTCTTTTCCTTGGATATGATCATTTTACGTTGTTCCAATTCTTCTACGAGTTTCGGTAGGAAGTGGTTGATCTGATCTTCACAGGTTTCAATACAGGGGCTTGAGGAGAGAATTGATATGTCGTCGGCGTAGGCTGTCATCTGCGTGTTTCCTGTGGGTTGCGGGAGGTTGTTTATGTAGAGATTGAATAAGATGGGGCTGAGCACTGCTCCTTGTGGAACACCAGATCTGCATGTGAGACGTCGACTGCTTTTTCCTTGGAAATCTACCTTGATTGTACGGCCTCTTAGGTAGCTGGACATCCATCGGACGATGGCTCTTGGCATATTCGTTTCAGTGAGTTTCTTGCAGAGAAGGGATATGTTCACTAAGTCATATGCTGCAGTGAGGTCAAGGGCGACCATGAGAGTGCGGTCCGGGGGTGGTTTCCGATTGAAGCCGTTTGTTATTTTCCCGGTTATTTCCAGGAGTGCGGTAGTAGTCGAGTGCTCTTTGCGGAATCCATGTTGCCAGTCAGCGATTTGAAAGCCTTCCGCCAGGAATGGTAATAAGACCCGTTCGAATGTTTTGGCTATAGGTGATAGTATTGATATTGGTCTATAGCCGTTCAGGTTGCTGGAGTCCTTTCCTGGTTTAGGTAACATTATCACTCTTGCATCTTTCCATCTGGACGGGATAATACCTGTTTGCAGCGTGTTATTGAAGAGGATGCAGAGGCATTTTCTGAAGTTTTCACCGGCCATTTTGAGTAGTAGAGGGCAGATGCCTTCACTGTCTGGGCATTTGGAACCTTTGGTTTTCTTGATTGCTTCTTCGATCTGTGCCAGGGAAATTTGAGGAGCGTCTGTCCGTTTGAGGCCTTTAATTAGTCGTGTTGTGCTTCTTGCTGATTTGTCGACCTCTTTAGGGGCTTGTTTAGCTAATTTTCTGGCAAAAGCGTTTGAGGCAGATGTTGGGCATAGACTTTTCCCGTCGTGGGTGATGGTCAAGTGCGTCGGTTTTATTGATTTGCCGTCGATAGCCTTTATCGTTTTCCAGAGTTTGTTGCCCGGTTCTTTGTGGCTAATTTCAGATATGTACTTTTCCCAAGCCTTCCTCTTTTCGAGGTTGGTGCGGAAGGAGATTTCGGCCATTATTGAGGGGAGTGAGGGGTCCGTAGGATTGTCCCTCCTCATTTGGTCCCGTTCTGTAATCAGCTTCTTCACATCTTCGCTCAAGTGAGGCGTGTATTTTGGCACCTTTCCACGGGGAATGTTGTTCTTAGCCGCTTTGGTCAAGGTGGTGGTCAGGAATTTGTGCATCTGAACTGAGTTGCCGGCGAATGGGAAATCCATGAGAATCTTGTTGATGTCCCTTTCGAAGCCTTCCCAATTCGCTTTGTTGTAATTTGTATAACAACGTGCGTTTGAGATGTTGGATGGCTGTGTTTCGACGTCAATCAGGCATGGGAGGTGGTCAGAGTTCATTCTGTTGATTGTTGACCAGTTGCAGTCGATGGCTATGTCGTTCGAAGCGAGAGTGATGTCTGGTGATGCTTTTTGTCTTGTGGGCATCTTTGAGTTGTTGAGACATACAAGATCGCTGTCGTCAATGAAGTCGCATAGTTCATCTCCTCTGCTATCCTCCGTACCTTCACTCCAAACTTTATTGTGTGCGTTGAAGTCTCCACCGACAATGAATGGTTTCTTCTGTGTTAGGAGTCGGTTGAAGTTCGGCGCGTATGTGTTGGGGCAGGACGATCGAGGTGGGATGTAAATGTTGCAGATTCTTATGGTTCCTTGGTCGGTTGGCACGTCCACGCTGAGTGTTGGGAAGTTTTGTTTTGGAGGTCCATTGGGTCCGACGCCATGTAGCGTCGTCCACAGTCGCACCGCGTGTAGGTGACCTCCGTCGCGACCACCTAATTTAGATCGTTTCGTATTGGCTACTCAACTGACCTGATTTAGATCGTTTCGTATTGGCTACTCAACTGACCTAATTTAGATCGTTTCGTATTGGCTACTCAACTGACCTAATTTAGATCGTTTCGTATTGGCTACTCAACTGACCTAATTTAGATCGTTTCGTATTGGCTACTCAACTGACCTAATTTAGATCGTTTCGTATTGGCTACTCAACTGACCTAATTTAGATCGTTTCGTATTGGCTACTCAACTGACCTAATTTAGATCGTTTCGTATTGGCTACTCAACTGACCTAATTTAGATCGTTTCGTATTGGCTACTCAACTGACCTAATTTAGATCGTTTCGTATTGGCTACTCAACTGACCTAATTTAGATCGTTTCGTATTGGCTACTCAACTGACCTAATTTAGATCGTTTCGTATTGGCTACTCAACTGACCTAATTTAGATCGTTACGTATTGGCTACTCAACTGACCTAATTTAGATCGTTTCGTATTGGCTACTCAACTGACCTAATTTAGATCGTTTCGTATTGGCTACTCAACTGACCTAATTTAGATCGTTTCGTATTGGCTACTCAACTGACCTAATTTAGATCGTTTCGTATTGGCTACTCAACTGACCTAATTTAGATCGTTTCGTATTGGCTACTCAACTGACCTAATTTAGATCGTTTCGTATTGGCTACTCAACTGACCTAATTTAGATCGTTTCGTATTGGCTACTCAACTGACCTAATTTACTCAATTACCCTCGTTTTTGAGCAAGTTTGGCTCGCTCAGAAATTTTCTGATTGGATACTAAATTTCAAACATGAGAAGAAAGAAAGAGTTGATTCGTGAGTGATTGTTATCGCTTGTATATCAAAGAGTAAAATTTTTAAAAAGCAGTGAATTTCCAGGGGGAACTCAATGATGTTCTCACTCCTTTCGACCATGAAATCGATAATGCATCTGTCCACAAAGGCAAGCAAATGTTAGTGCAACTCGCTTCTCTAACATAAATCGAAAGTTCAATTTTAACCAGAAACAGAACTGTCATGAGTTTTTTTTGTTTTCTTCGAAGGGTTTCGTGCCTAACCGTCGTTATTATTCTTTATTCTGAGTAAAAATTATGAAAGAAACTTCACAATCAGTTCAAATGTGCCTAAAGCATTGTTCGCAGGGGTTAAATACTTTTGTCCGATTGTCAGTCGGTGATTTGATGTTTTGACCTTCGAAGGGCTTCTGTTATTGAAGCATAATTGGACAGCCGGAATATTTTTTGGTATCGAGACTCGCTCGCTTCTGATTATTCCAGGTCAAAAACAACCACTTGAACGAGTTTTTGGGAAAGTGCAAGGGCTTTATCGCTTTTGAAATCGCAGTCAGTGGTTGAATAGTCCGATTTAACCGGTCGTCCGCGGCCCTCTAATTTTACCTCCTGTGGGCCTCGACTCGAAATTAATGAAAAAGGATCCTATTTAAATTAGACACTTCTTTAAACGCAAGCCTCTCTAGAGCAGAATTTTTAGTTTTCAGTGGGTCTCTGTATGATATTTGTTTAAACCATAAAAGTGTGTATTGCAGTATCGACAAGCTGACAGGGGCGCTTTATCTGGGAGACTTGGTCCGTCGTGTACTTTCCCAATTCGTGATCGACGGACTCTTGTTTGATAGCCAACCATGCGAGAAGTTGGAGGAAGTCGATTCTTTCCCCACCAAGTATATTCTTGAGATACTAGGGTGAGTGGATCTTCTGGTTTTCTTGTGATTTTGATTATTGAATGTATGATAATACGGACAGCTTATACCTATTCTTCGTGGAGTTTCGTCTATAGCTTATCCGGTTTCTTCAGAAGAAAGTAGCATGTGAGGCAGTAGCAAAAAAAGTAGCATGTGAAAACTTGAATGAATTATGAATTTCTTCTTCCCTAGTTTCGTATGGTAATTGAATTTAATAACAGTTTTAATCAGTAGTTGATGATTGGTTGAAGTGATAAAATTTATCAGTGGCTTCGTATGTAAATCGTCTGAATAGACCCCAAGACCGCATGAAGCAATAATTTGCTCGGATATGAGGGACCCGATGATGACCATGGAAAATAGTTAAGGGGAAATACGACATTCCATGTGAGTTTTAACCGTCAAGTACAAAAAAGATCATAGCCGAAGTTTGGACAGAGTCCAACAGGTGCGGTATATAATGTTTTTCAATAAAGCAGTTCGAGCGTTAAAAAAGAAGCAAAGAGAAAGGTCTGCCGAAATACGGTAGGACTTGACCATTCTACTACTGGAATTCGTGGTATTTCAAGGGCGGAGGAAGATTCGTTCCGCGCCTGCCGCCGCATCTGCGATGAATTGGATGTTCCGACGCACAGCTCGGCAGATTACGCTATCATCAGGGAAGTGTGCCATGTAGTCTCTCTCCGCTCAGCATCCATTGTGGCCGCGGGTGAGTTGGCCTCTGAGGTTTTATAGAGCTACTTAAAATGACACAGAGGTGTGTCATTTTAAGTAGCTCTTACCTTAAAAGAGACCTGCGAATGACGATTGAAGGTAATTTTTTTTAGTATTGGGGTTTCACGTAAGGCTCTGTACTTGAAATGGTAACAGAGATTCGCCCAAGTTTTAATTAGAGCGACGCCCGCAGACGGAAGGACCATGGTTAATATAGTGACATGTCACTCTTGCGGCGATTATGTATATACATAGGTAAAATCTCTTGATTTGTCGATAGGTCGCCCAGAGGTCAAAACAAATTAATGGAAGCTTACTGGAAAATGTTACTGGAAGCGGGAACAGAAGAGATAGCAACTACTATCGCCGAGAGGAAAATACATTGAAGAGCAAAATTGAACATATATGACGCTGCCGTTTTGATTTTTTGCCATAATTGTACTTTTCGATGATTTTTATTTGTTTTATGGCAGATTCTAGCAAATTAGCCTTATTTTATGGCGCTTCCATCAAAATAGCCTTATTTTATTGCGCTGCCATCAAAAATCATTTATTTTATGGCGCTGCCATCAAAATAATTTATTTTATGGTGAATGGCACAACTTCATTGAGAAGTTCCTTCATCAGTCCACTCCCACTACACTATTTCGTCTATTTCGTGGCTATTCACCAAATTTAATAACAGAATCATACATGCACAAAGCGAGAAATCAATACGGACCGGGTTTGCACGAAAGCTGTACTATTTTCTCTATCGCGAATCGAAAATAGTATAGCGTTCGTGCAAACCCGGTCCGTGTTGGTTGCTCGCTTTGTTAAGATATATGATTCTGTTATTAAATTTGGTGAATAGCCACAAAATAGACGAAATAGTGTAGTGGGATCTTTTAGTGTGTTGGGGGTGGACTGATGAAGGAACTTTTCAATGAAATTGTGCCATTCACCATAAAATCAATTATTTTGATGGTAGCGCCATAAAATAATTGATTTTTGATGGCAGCGCAATAAAATAAGGCTATTTTGATGGCAGCGCCTTAAATAAGGCTATTTTGCTAAAATCTGTCATAAAACAAAAAAAAAATCATCGAAAAGTACATTTATGGCAAAAAATCAAAACGGCAGCGTCATATATGAAAAGAAACATATAAAAAAGGAGAGAAGAAATGAATGGGAGTAACAATAAAAAGAACAGTCTGTATGTATAACGTTTCCGTTACACTTTTTTGAAGTAAAACACATACTCTAAGATGTTCAGAAGAGAAGTGTTATTCGGAATTGAAAAAGAAAGTACTCGGACTGAAAAAACAATAATCAGTTCGGTGTGTCACTTGTTTTCTTCAAAAAGTCGTTGCCTGCGTTCTCAAAATAGACCTATTTCTTGTTGAAAAATATTACGGCTTCAACGTGTTATTTCTTTGGAAACAACTAAACTATGAAATATAAAAAACCAGACTCTGCTACAGTGAGTTTGAAGCTCGTATGCACGTCCGTGCGATTGACTTTTTTCGATTTTTTTTAATACCTTTTTTAGAGTGGCAACTCAAATGTTTCTAGAATTCATTATGTTTTTCCTAGTTCCGTTTGTGAAATCTATGGTAAATCCACGTTGAAAAATGTTTTTTTTTTCTGCTGTTTGTACGTGTACGCCGTGAAGTCATGCTCGGTCCTCATATTAGCCCTGGTCGAAAAATAGGTATGTAGATGAAAAAACGGAAGTATGAACGTTCAGTAAAGGTACAGCGATTGTGTGCGATGAGAAAGAGAGAAAGTGGAAAGTTTGCCTTCAAAAAAGCAGCTTTTTAATGCGCCCGAAAAACAGAGGCTTGAGCAGAGCGAGGATATGCTCTGAAAGAGAATATTATGTCTATAGTTTTATTAAAAGAGAGGTAAAATTTATCGTTTAATTTAATTAATCTTTAGGTTTTCTTCTAGCTTAAAAATGATACACGCTGAAGTTTTAAATAAAGGGGCTCGCCTAAAAGTTTCATACCTCTGATCACAAGTTTTCGAGATATTTTGTAGATTTGCGCATAGAGCATACAAAACACCGTGAGTGAGAAGTCACCCCTAGTGGTTTTACAGCGATCTCCGCTTTGCTGCGGCACCTGGAGACGGCGCGAGTGAAGATTGGAGTGGGCGGTGCCCTGGTCCAATTCCACCCCACCTACCATGCGCTGCTGAAAGCGAAGCTTCAGAAATTGGCTCCGCCCAGTGTGAAGGTTCGAGTGTGTCTCTTGTAATTCTTAATCAATATTCACTGATTTGTGTACATATTAGCTCATTTACACAATGAGATATATAAAATATAGATTCTAAACAAATTTTTTCGATGAATTCTTTAATCTTTTTTTAGATCCATGTTGTTGTTGTTGTTGATGTTGTTGTAGCTGACCGGATCTTCTATTCGGCATCGTCGTCGGTGATCGGTAATTTTTAGAAACTTTATAGCTTCTACAGGGTCGGTCCAGAGAGACCTAGCCGTCAAACTAGTCAGCCTATCTGGACAGGAGAAGAGGTGAGTCGTTGTGTGTCCGGGTTCGTCGCAGTCCGGGCATCTGTCCACGATGGTGGAGTCGATCCTGGTCATATAGAGAGAGAGAGAGACCGGAGCTGGGCGAGTGTTCGTCTTGTAGATCTCGGAAGATTTCTCTCTTCTCAGGAGATATACGCTGGTGGGTATCCTCCCAGCACTACATGCAGCGAGTATTTATTCTTCACCGCTGTGACTGTATCCGTGTGTGTATCTGC
Source organism: Allodiplogaster pararmata (assembly GCA_964056735.1). Taxonomy (NCBI): domain Eukaryota; kingdom Metazoa; phylum Nematoda; class Chromadorea; order Rhabditida; family Diplogasteridae; genus Allodiplogaster; species Allodiplogaster pararmata. Next base: position 43,891,503 of record OZ057405.1, read on the forward strand.
TTCATGTCTTCGCGGTACGTTTCTTCTGCTTTCACTTCATTATCTTCGTCAAGGATTGGAGCGATGCTGTTTTGGTGTTCACTGAAAAGGGATCACGCCCTTTTCAACTGTTTTGGAGGAGGTGGCATCTTGGTTGTGTCGTGATCAATGTGGTCTCGTTTATGTATCCAAAGGAAGAATTGCTTGCACAGCATGTCGTTGTGAGGCTTTACCGGGAGGACTTCGGACTCCATGTGGAGACGATCTACGCATGTCATCTTTACACATCCGGTGGCCGCTCTCAGCTCAACATTTTGGGCACCTTGAGGTTCTTTCCAATGGCTGTCGGAAAGATTTGGAGACCATATTGGTGCGGCGTAGTTGACAACTGGTCGGCCGACGACTTTGTAGGAGGCTCTAGCTGGTGCACGTAATTATGCATTCTGGTTTCGGAGTATCGTCCTAGTTTTCTTCGCATGAGCTCCGAACGAGTACATCGTGTCGAAGGTGACGCCTAGGATTTTGACGGACCGGACTGTTAGAACAGTGATGTTATCTATCCGAATGTCGAGCTGCTGATAATAGTATTGTCGCGCTTTTCTCTGCTGCTAACTAAAGTCGTCTGGAAACGAACCATTGGGCGAGGTCGGCGAGGTAGCTGTTGATTTTGTTGCATATTGGAGCGATGTCAGGCTCTTCCGCAAAAAGAGTGCAGTCATCAGCATATGAGACAAGTTCGATCTGTTCCAGAGGTGAAGGCATATGTGACAAGTAGTGGTTGAAGAGAGTTGGTGACGAACTCCACCTTGCGGAACTCCAGCACGGAGTTTACGTTTCTTGCTTTGGGTTCCTCGAAATCGGACGTAGGTTTTTCGTCCTCTCAAATAGCCACAAATCCATTTTCCTATTTTTTCTGGTAGCGGTGCATTCTCTATACATATATTCGATCAAGATGTTGTGGTCCACACAATCGAAGCTCGGCTGAGATCCAAGGCGACTGCCATAGAACGACTAGCAGGTTTCTTTTCTTTGAGTCCTCTGACAATGTAGTCATTGAACGTGTCTAAGTAGATCTTCCTTTGGTGAACCCGTGTTGATGGTTTGCTGGAGGCATCGCTTGTTGTATGTATGGAAGAAGCAGACGTTCAAGGACTTTTGCGATGATGAGAAGAGGGAGACCGGACGGTAAAATGACGGAATTTCTTCTGGCTTTCTTACTTGCAGAAGAGGAATTACTTTGGCCAGTTTCCAATCAGATGTAATTTGGCTGGTTTCCAGGCTGTTGTTGTATATCGACTTCAGGAAGCGGTGAGCATTGGGACCAAGGTATTTGAGGTGGATCATAGTAATCTCTCAGGGCCGGCAGATCTACTTGATTTGCTTGCTTTTATCGCCTTCGAAACTTCAGAGTCTGTGAAAACGGAATGAGTTGTCATCTTAGGTCAACGAAGGTCTGTTCTTGTGCGTCCAGTTGACTTGGTTGGATGGGCTTTGCTTGCCGGGGTGAAAACTTCATTGAAAGCGTTGCAGCTTCTTGTCGTTTGTAAAGTGAGACTCTGGAAAAATCAATAGCGCGGATGTTCTCCTTTTGAGTGGGGTTCACAATAAACTGGTCCAAAGTCGTTTGGCTCCTTCTTGTCGATTCATCGTCTGAAGGTAGCGTTGCCATTTTTATTTTCTGTATTCATCAACTTTTCGCCGGAACGTCTTTTTCGGGTCCCGGATATTGGGGTCGGCGGCATTTTCTTCGCGGAGTCTATCTTGCTCATCTGCTAGCAAGGCGGCGTCAGTAGGGAAGTTGGAGCGGATGCAGTACGTCCTTTGGGAACGTAGCGGCGGTCTGCAGAGATAACCTCGAGAAGTTTCGCTCAATATCGAAGATATTATAGACCTTTTCTATAGAGTTTTCTCTAAGCTCCTGTCTCGGAAACCTTTACAGTCAGCTTTGGAGAAATTCATGTAGCATCGTCGTTTAGTCTCTTCTCGAACGATTTGTCGACACTATAATGCACTATAATTGGAAGATGCTCAAGCCGGTAGAAGTCATTTAAGTTATGCTGCAGGCTAGAGAGGAGGAACCAAGTGTAACGTCGGATGAGCTGTTGCATGTTGAAGTAACGCGAGTTAGACTGAAGTCATTCATCGTCTGAGTTGTCGAATGCCGAGGCCAGTTCTGCTCCTCGCGGATCTTCGTCGATAAGCACATCCCAGTCTTCATAGTGCGCATTTACGTCTCCGAGAATAAGGTTTTTTCGAAACCCAGAAACCCACTCGAAACACACTGGCAACAGTGGCCATTCGTGACTCTACAGCCTTAAGAGCCTGTCACAGTTGGAGCCGGATCATCCAGTTTAGAATCGAGCGCGACCTCAGGTGGCGGATAGAGGGACGCCTCCCTACGAAGAATTCGTGCTGATAGGTAGCGGGAGAAATCCCGCCGCGGACCAAAACTGGGTATTCAAAGGAGGGCGATGCCGGACCGGCCTGGGCATGCCACCGGACAAAACATCAGCCGATACTCCGCTATACTTTTCAATGACGAGTCGAGGCGCCAGTAAAATAACCTCTTGCCCTTCTCCGGTTAACGAATGGGTCTCGCCAAAAGGATCACCGACTGCGGTGCGAGTGTAGACGGAGAAAATCTCTCCAGACTTGAAAGGATTCTCACCAACCTATCCCAAAAGGACTCCCCTCGACAGGACCTATGGGCAAAACAACAACAACAAGAATCAGGCAGTCTTTGAGCTGTATTAGTCCGTCCCAGTTAGGATGGTGGTTCGGCGGGCAGCTGCTGGGGGAAGGTATACGTTGACCAGGGTTACTTCATCTTCAGCAGAGCTCGATGCTCTGATATTGATTGCCAGCGTCTCCAGGTGTTCGTCGTTAACGAAGTCAGAGAGATCTGTGACACGGAAGGCCACTGATTTATGGAGTATGAAAGCGAGACCTCCTCCTTCCTCACGTGATCTGTCCGATCTGATGACAACGAAGTCTTCATCTTTTGGGAGTCTTTCTCTATCAGCGAACTTCATCATAGCTCAATCAAATTCACTAGCAATTATTTAAAATTAAAATAAAAACTACCGCTCTATGAGCGGTAAAGTATGTGATAAAATAAAGCAAACTAGAGGTGAAAAGCGCACAATGGAGAGCTTCTCAATACTAAAGACTCTCCCGTTCAAAGAACAATAGTTTTCGAAATATTCAACATTGCTGGTGACCGACGCTTTTAGTTAATCATTTTTATGATTAATCAAATCAAGTTTTTTATATGTAATTTTCTCAATTCAGAATATTCATCCTCCTATTTAAAATTTTCTAAGCTTTCAAATTTGGAAGTTGTCTTTTCTTCTTGTTTCTCATTATCGCGGGCAACTAAATCGTTCATTCCTTGATTTTACTACAACACCGACCATTTTGAACTTCAAAATGTGTTACGGAGGCTTGTTCGAATTATTTGTTCCTTGATTTATTTTTTCTTATGCTATACATTCTTTGAGTTATTAATTAATTAATTTATTCACTCTTCAGTGGGAGCTTGTGCCGGCAGACGAAGGATCCGCGCGCGGTGCTGCACTCATCGCAGCAGTTGCGGAAAAACTCAACCTATGAGAAAGAATGTTTTTTTCTCTTCCAACAAGATTGTTCATCTCTCTTTCTCTCTCTCTCTCTCTCTCTCTTTCTCTCTCTCCTTTTTTCTTAGTTTCTCTCTTTTCCTCTTATTTTGTTTCTCTTTCTCCTCTCTTAGTCTTGTTGAAAACACAGTAAGTGTTTATCGTGCTGAAAACAACAGCGGAAAGTTGAATAAAAAGAAGCTGTTCCATTTTGCCTGAAACAAGATTGGGAGATGAAGAGAAAAGAAGAGTATAATATGTATGTCCCTCCCTGCCTAACTTGATTTTTATGATCTTTGAAAATCGTTCTGGTTAATGTCTAAAAACCACAAAATCAATAATAAAGAAATTCGTATCGATCCAAATGGAAAAAAAGTAATAATAAATTGTTGATCTAACTAAGCTTCATAGAAACCATAAACACAATATATCAGCCATAAGATGAGTCTTTGTTAGCCGCTTTTCCATGAGATTTGAGTTGTTGAATTGATTTTGTATGTAATGAGGAGCTCTTTTTGAAGAAGAGTCTTCTTCATACTTTTTAGATATCTCTTTTTTTTTCCTTATGTTGATTTAGTCCTTTAAAATGCGTCTAGAATCTTCATGTGAGAGCAAATACAAGATTCCGGAAAAATTAATATTTTAAAGAAAAACTTTCTCATTGTCTGCTCAAAATACCCGCTATTTATAGTTTTAGGGGAAAGGTAGGAGAAAGCCATATTAGAAAATAGTGGTAGATGGTAAGGTATCGGAGAATGGCCCGTGAAGTAGTCATGGGTAGGTGGAGTTACTTCAATCTTAGGGAAAATACCTCTGGGAACCTAACTAGTTCGACCCCTGGGATTAGCAACTCAGCTTGTCTTTCAGCAAGGATAAAGAAGAGGCAATCTCGTTTAGCGTCTTTGTCGCATTGAAGAGCATCCTATCTCCCTTATCATTATTTGGGTCGGATGAGCTAGTTATTTTTTTAACATGTGAAATTTTGCAGTGTTTTTCTTCTCAGTAAGAGAAGGAGGTAGGTTGAAGTTTGTTGTTCTGTCCTGTTGCCGAGGCGCTTATTTCAGTTAGTACAATAAGAGATACATGGCATTTCTTTGACTTGCCTTCTGATCTGGCGATAAGGGACAAGAAAGTGTGAGTTACATGGACAAGGCCTAAATCGAGTATGATCAGCATATGTCAGAGCTGTTTGGTTCATAGTATTCGTACCGCTTGAATAAAGAAAAAAAATTTAATTTGAACTTTTCAATAAGATTTATCGAAAATAACTGACGAAATTCCACCTTCAGAGCAAGTTCAAGTAAAAATTGGTCAATGAAGGTTTTGAACCGCTTTGATAAACCCCAGTTAACAATTGCTTCTCTTTCATAAATTATGTATAACCTAAAGATTTTAAGCATTACTTCGGTTAAGCTATTATATATTTTGTCATACATTTATCTGCCATAAGATTACAAGAAGTTATTCTCCATATTGAAATCATTTTAGCCACATAAGTAATTGGGAGAAGTCTGTATAGGATATATCTGTTATGTTGTGCACATGAATATTATACTATTAATTGGCTATTGCTCTCCAAATGAATAAATAAAGATAATGGCCTGGAAGGATCGGAGGCATGAAAATGATTTTGGTACACGAGAATCATTCAAATGTATATGGTAAAAAAGTACGATTTTACATGACACTGATTCTCAAAAGATTTAGATTTAAAGGAAATAAGTTATAAAAAACTTGAAAAAAAGGTTCGAAAGAATTGGACTAAAAAGGAAGATTTGAAAAGAATTCCTACAGGAAAATGATTTGATTGGTTAGAAAACATGATTCAGATGAATTAGGTGCAAATTAATTAGGTTGAAATGATTGAGGAGAAGAGCGAGATGAAAGAGATGACTAGAAAGGGCGGGGTCGAAAAGAACCCTATAGGAGGAATGAATATATGATAATAATTTTGAAAATTGGGTACAGAACTAAGCGCACTTGGGTTTATAATAATATGTTCAAATGATTGGGGACATGTATAAAAATTAATTTCATAGAAGTCGATAGAAAATGATGATTTGAAGAATTGAACGCAAAATATGACTCGAAAAGATTAAGTATAGAAGAACAATTTAAAATAAATATTCTTAATTGAACAGAAGAATAAATTGAAACGATAAGCTACAAAAATCATTCGAAAGAATAGGTTACAGAAAAAGAATTCAATTAGTTGATAACATAAATTAGTTTTCGAATCACTCTATCAATTAGTTGATAAAGTGATTCGCTAATATTTAGTGAAAAAATGATGACTCGATAGGCTCTGACACAGAAAAAAATGATCAGAAAAGATAGGGCGAAAAAAAGTCTTACGGCTCTGGTAGTGAGAACACAACTTCTATAGAACCTGGCTGATAGAATGTTTAATAAAAAGAAGCCAGAGAGAGGTGAAGTGTAAGCTCGAGCTGCTCTTACTCTCTAGGCAGTCAGGAACTAAGTCCTCTCTTACTCTTTCTCTACCCTCGGCCGAAGCTGTAAGAATGAGTCTTCTCTGGGGCTTCTTCTCCCTTCCTCTAATAAAGGGATAAAATGATCAGAGAGGCGAGAAAGAAGACAAAGAAGTTCATCATTGATTGATTGAGACACAACCCATGACACACAACATTACCCTTTTGTGAGAGAGGAACGTTGCAATTTTCTATGGTGCTTTTTTATGAATGAAATGATTGAATGTTGTTGGCCTCGAACGTCACATACACGCTCTTTTTATGTTCTCAGTTCACACGAGAGTTTTTCTAAGCAAAAAATTATTTAAAAAAGATAAACTTTTAACTTCAATCAACCATTTATTTCATCAGTCAAAAACTCGAATAAATGATATCCCATCGAAATCAGTATGCATTTCAAAAAGAAATGTGCAATTTCGACCGAAGCCATTTTAGTCGGTTTTTTTTTTATTATTATATACTCTATATATATATACTCTTAATTGTTTCAAAATTAGCACTGCATTGTGCTAATTTTTTCATTCAATTCTTTTCCATTCATATTTATTTTTTTCCAAAACCGATGAATAATGAGATTAATCTATTCTTCGTAGCAAGTTTTACAAGTATGTTTTTCATAAGATGTGAATTTAAAAAAACACTCAATTACTTTTTTGCCGAGTTCAAGGACAGTGGAACCTGGACGAAAAGTGATTACATGGTTTATAGTCATTACATGTACATATGCTTAAAAATCATACTATGATAATTCCCTTCCATGTCAACATGCTGCTAGATATAAATTATACCTCTCCGCATTTTTGCGGTTTTCTCTCTTTTTCTCTTTAACTTTCTATTTTTCTTTCTCTCTTTTTTCTCGTTCAGTTAAACTATGATTTGAACCTTTTCTTTTGCATTCTGTTATTGACTTATTTCGAACTAACTTTTATCGGACTCAGGCTTTTATCTAGGAATACAAAAAGAGTATGTTTTTGACTTGGCATTTTAGATTTAAACAAGATTTCTCTAGAGGCTGCATATACAGAGCTAGGCTGATTCATTGCAATTTTGTTTTTAACCGATTTCTCGAACGGAAAAGAGTGTTTTCAATTAATTTTAAGAAATTTTTATTCACAACATTAACAAGTGCATTAGCTTAAACTTTTATTGAAAATGGGCTCCTCGTTCACGAATTACGGTCTTCAGAAGTTGTGGGTATTTGGCTATCACGGCAGAAAGGTACTCTAAGAAAAGATCGGCCCAAGCTCTCTTCAGAGACGATTTAGGGGAAACGACCCTGTAGGGTGCTTTATCGCAGAATTTGGTCTGCATGTACCCCAGGGATAGGTTTTTTCGTAATCAAACGTTATTCAGTACATTTTAAGATGTTTTATGTTTAAAAAACAGACTATGGAATGGAATAAAAATTGAAAGAGAAATTTTTTGGCTTAAGGGTCCCGGCCCCCTTATGATTCGTGGTAAACAAAGACTCTTGAAAGGGAAAACCAGAGGCTTCTTGACAGAAAGTAAAACATAACCACGAAGCTCCTCCTCCTCTAGATTAACCGACTAGAAAGTTTCAGAGATAAAACAACCTTTGTTTAGTTTTTCAACTTTTTTCGAGTTTTTTTAAATCAAACATTTATTGCAATAAAAATGCCTTTCCCTTTAGGACTCAACTTCTTTACTCAACAACAAAACACTTTTCTCTATACAAATCACTAAACTTAATGAGCAAAGAAAGTAATTTGAATTTTTTTTTGCGATCGAGAGTCAAGAAAAAAAGAAGCAATCAAGAAGTGAAAATTCGGTCAGGAACCGAAGGGATGTTTTTTATATGTGACAATTTCTTGGTCACTTCTGTCAGATTCGATTTTTGAATCTAATGCTATACTTGAAACGTTCTTACACTTTCCATATCATCGTTGCTCTTCCGTCACGGTCAGATATCTCAATATTTAAGTTTTTTTACATACAATTTTTTTTCATACATTTTCAGGCAAGAAGTTTTGAAATGTTGAGGTAGCAGTTTCTTTTACCATCAGTTGAAATTTAAAAAAAATTTTTGAGAGTATGCACGCACAAGGCTATCGTGTTAACCTTCTTCACACCTTTGGTTAGGCCAATGAATTTGGTTTACTCGTTGGTTCGTTCACTTTTACATCGTTAAGCCCGCTTTTAAAAGTCAAAACGATATGCGCTGACCGAGCATCATTTGTACTTGTACTACACACAGAAAAAAAAAGATCACCAATAATAAGGTTCCACGCATATTGATCACATTTTGAACATTTTTGGTTGTGCTGAGAGCGCAAAAACAGAACATTATATATTTATCAGTATGTTTTTCCTAAGCCGTATTTCATTTTCTCAGTTTGACTGCTATGGTTGAGGTTGAGTTTGTTTCTTCACATATATTATAATTTCAACAAAGAAGATTTCGTGTTTTTGCACCAAAAAAGGTTCATTACTGATTTTTTTTAGCTTTTTTGTGAAAACATCGCAAACTTCTATGTAGTGGTCCGGAAGAAGAATGTGGTGAGCCTGTTTGTTTTACAGTAAACTTAGTTTCAATAGTATCTTTATTCATATTTGAATTCAAAAGCATAATTCCATTGCATTACGTTCTTCTTTTGCAAGGTTTTCTGTCGAACCTTCTATTATCTGTATTTATTCTAATCAGAAGAATTTGTTAAAGAATAGTTGTCGTTCCGCTTTATTTTTGTTTATGTACAAGATATACTCGAATGAAGAAAAAGGTTTCAGCCAAGCTCTTGAAGTAGAAAACTTTGAATTTTTTTGAGTGGATTTTCGACAATACAAGAAAAATTTCCACTTGGTTTCATCAGTTTTCGAAATCAAATGTATTTGCTCAAAAAACTTCATTTAATATATTCTCAGATATTTAATTACATTGCTTTTGCTAAGTTCGCTAATATTATATTAACTAAATCGAAGACTGGTTGTTTTTTGAAACGTTTAGAAGGCATCTCTTAGGTATTTTCTTGGTATTTCTATTTTCAAATAGTTACCTACTCTCTATCTTAAAATGGAACAACCTTTTACATGTTCTTTTAAAAAAAAGCTTTTTAAATTTGTTAAATGTTGAATGTTTACGTGTCTGGACATTTAGTTCGATTGAATTTATCTTTTTTGAGTAGAGCCTTGGTCAGAAGCTGATGAAGAGAGAACTCAATGAAATTTAAATTTCTCTCTGAATTTTGATTTCATTTTTCGTGTGTTCACACCTTAGATTGTATGTTTTTTCTGCCACGCCTTCAATTTCACTATTTTGAAGTAACCGCTAACATCAACTCAGCGATATGTTGGTTGCGTTAGTTGCAATTCAACGTTCATCAGTTATAATAAGACTGGAGATTTCATCAACTAGCTCGCACTAGTGTGAACTATCTCCTGAGCACACTAGTACGAACTTTTTATGGTGAAATTAAAGGCGCAGCAGTTTCTAAGTCGTTTTTGTTAAGTAAAGTTTTGAATAGAGTTCTGTGAATTTCTGCGGAACTATGGTAGCTACACTTGCTCTTATACCGTAGCTTGGGAAAATCTTATAGAATTAAGTCAGAATATAAACATAAAATTGACCCTTCTGTTTGTGTTCATCGAGATTGTGATGAAATTTTCTCCTTTGGTTATTCCGATGACGATTTTATCATGATTGTTAAAATAAAAATTTTTTTGTTGATTTAAAGTGTTCATTACATTCCATATAAACACACAATTTCTTTTAATTTGGAAAAAAGCCAAGGAAGGCTATGAAAAACAAGACCGAAATAGCTCGCAAGTTATGTGCGAGGTTCAATACTGCACACTTTTTGCAAGTGAACAATATCATTGACCACGAATGAATAGTTTCGCAGTTTGCGAATTAGGGCGAGGTTTACTACAAACTGAACAATATAAAGGACATTAACCACATCGTCCCCTTTATATTGTTCAGAAAATGTATCAAAAGTGATCAATTTTTCTTTGTGTGTAGAGAATAAAAACTCAGAAAAGTTGTTTTTATGTAAAGCGCAATGATTGTTCTTTTTAAAAGCCACAAAGTACATGCATAAATCAATTAAACTTCCAAAAAGATCAGCTTTCGCATCAGTCAAAAAAGTTTGAGTTTTGAACGATCCTAAAATTTTTGATTTCGTAAAGTGAAAATTTGGTTCGCTTCGAAAATTTTCGTTCGCTTTGAAAAAAAACTTACTTCTTTCAGGAATTGATGTAGCGATTCATGATTATTCAAGGTTGTCTGTAACTTCCTCAAACACTTCGAACCTCCCTTGTCTTTTTTCTGAACTCACGATTTTCAGGTCTTCTCTCACGATTTTCAGGTCTTCTCTCACGATTTTCAGGTCTTCTCGCTCATCTATGAAGAATAAGAGTCTTTTTTTAGATTCACTCTCATGTGCACAGACGTCGAAAGAGTTCTTTTTTAAACCGTCAAGTTTTTTCTTCGAGTTCTATTCTCCAAAAATAAGTTGTAACCCTTTTCCCTTTGGCTTTTTTATGTCTGACTCTGAACAGTTGCAATTGAAAGCGAGGATTATAAAATTGTTGGATTTGGTAGTCAAGCTCTCGTGACGCAAAGTAGCGAGTTCAGCTACTCTGTAGGGGCTTTTTTGTTACCTTAGATTTACATTGTACAATCTCTTTCTCGCTTGACCCTCCTGTCACTTTTTCCTCTTTTCGGTCTCGATAATTGCTCTCCTTCGGAGATCTGTTCATTCCTTCATTCCTTGGTATTTATGTACATACATGCATATTTAAGAAGCAAGGTAATTTTTTAGAAATTCAGCACAAACGGAGTAAGATACTGATAAATTGCTGGTTGTTTTCTTGTTAGGGTGTTCTATTCCCTAACCCACCTAGGTAGTAAAACTTCCTCGCCCACTCTTTCTGGATAGGGTGCGCCCTTTCCTCTTCTTTTTTTTGTTCCCCCTAGCTTCCCATTTTGATAAGCATGCCGAAATGCTTTCCCTTACTTGATTCAATCTTTGAATTTTATGTATTTAGGAAGGAATGATTATTCCTCTTAGCATCCCTTTTTGAAAAACCTCCCCTTTCTCGGTACGGGCGCCTCCTCGTTCCTTCTTTCACCTCCCTTTTCTCGGCACGGGCACCCCCCCCCGTTCCTTTTTCCACCTCCCCTTTCTCGGCACTGGCGCCCCTCGTTCCTTCTACACCTCCCCTTTCTTGGCACGGGCGCCCCCTCGTTCCTTCTTCACCTCACCTTACTCGGCACGGGCGCCCTCTCGTTCCTTCTTTCTTCTCCCCTTTCTCGGCACGGGCGCCCTCTCGTTCCTTCTTTCACCTCCTCTTTCTCGGCACGGGCGCCCTCTCGTTCCGTCTTTCACCTCCCTTTTCTCAGCACGGGTGCCCCCTCGTTCCTTTTTTCACCTCCCCTTTCTCGTCACGGGCGCCCTCTCGTTCCTTCTTTCACCTCCCCTTTATCGGCACGGGCGCCCTCTCGTTCTTTCTTTCACCTCCCCTTTCTCGGCACGTAGGCCCCCTCGTGCCTTCTTCGTCTCGGAACACACGCTTCTCTAGCAGTATTATAATCATCCTTCTCATGGAAAATGCAGATTAGCCTCTTATAAAAACTAATCTGTTTTTTTTAAACATTGCTCGTCTAATGTTGGTACCTGTGATACTATAAATCTTTAATGTATAGTCCGATTTGTCGTGAAAAGATTTCGATGCGTTAAGTCATGCCTGGGATCATCCAAATCGGAAACGCATGATATGCTTTCAGTTGTTGAACAAGAAGATTGTTCTCATCTTTCAGATTAAAAGCTAGAAAGATTGTACTCCTAGACATATAGTTACTAAGATTGTAAGTTAGAGTTATGAAGTTGATGAACATATTATGAAAATTGATTAAAGAGAATGAAGGGAGAAAGTATTCAAGAACGATCATAATCGATCACCGCGATGACGCTAATTCACAAAAGCCTGTTTCGCCCCCCTATGTCTAAAGTGTTGATATTCCACCAAAATAGTCGAACCGAGAAGATTATCGCAAGGAATAGCAATGTTTTTTTAGGAATTTGATAGTCATTTATTATTTTATCGACATTTTAAAATGAAAAGTTATGGTGTGACACAATGTAAATGATACTCAAGTGTGGCGACAAGTAAGCCAAATTTCTAAATGCTACTGATTATTTTCCAGTTTTTTTTAAGCACATTCTCGTTACGGAGAAGACTTATAAACTGCTCTACTGTTCCTGAACTCAATATTGTTCTCGAGATTCCGTAAAACATTCTTGAAACCTGAAACCTGCAAACCGAAACAATTGAATCTAGAAGTACATTCAATTGCAACATCATTTATATAAGTACGAGTGGAGGAGGTGCTCTTGAAAATGTGTGATTTTTCAACAAAAAAAGGACATCATTGAAGTTCTTCCAACCCATTTTAAGGTCTGCAATCACCCTTCTTTCAGCTAAAGTACTCAGGCCAACTAGATTCATATTCAGATCTCTCTAACATAGAAGGCTAAGAGGATAATCCGGTGGTGGGAAACATCGATAGAAGAGAATTCTAGAGAAAGATCTAAAAAACTTCTCTTATAGATCAGAATCTAAAACACATGCGGATTTATACATACAAAGCGAGCGGATCTTATGGCCTTTTGAATTAATTTTCAACGAATCTTTCAATAGGAGTGAAGTACCTATGAAATGGCGTCATTCAATAGTCACTCCTGGGAGGAGGAAGCCCCCGTTCTCTGATCCTAATAACTACCGTTCCATCTCTATTACATCTTTTTTGCCGTGTTTATGAGAAAATACTTGTCAATTATATTTGCTCGTTCCGTGAATCAAAAAGCATTTTTCCCGATGAGCAATATGGTTTCAGAAAAAAAGAGGTCAATAGAGAATCTAATGATACTATTTCTAGATTATTGCAGTATGGGAATTGACAGTAAGAGATTCATCGATGTTATATATTTTGATTACGCAAAGGCTTTTGATAAGGTTTCTCACATTGAGTTGATTCAAAAACTCAAGGGCTATCACTTTCCAAATAAAGTAGTGAAATGGATTGAAGCATATTCAAGAGACAGAAGCTTTAAGTTTAAAGTAAATGGTTCTTTATCTCAAGCCCTACCCGTGAACAGCGGCTTACCCCAAGGCAGTGTATTAGGTCCTCTTCTTATCTCAAGCCCTACCCGTGAACAGCGGGTTACCCCAAGGCAGTGTATTAGGTCCTCTTATTATCTCAAGCCCTACCCGTGAACAGCGGGTTACCCCAAGGCAGTGTATTAGGTCCTCTTCTTATCTCAAGCCCTACCCGTGAACAGCGGGTTACCCCAAGGCAGTGTATTAGGTCCTCTTCTTTATCTCAAGCCCTACCCGTGAACAGCGGGTTACCCCAAGGCAGTGTATTAGGTCCTCTTCTTATCTCAAGCCCTACCCGTGAACAGCGGGTTACCCCAAGGCAGTGTATTAGGTCCTCTTCTTATCTCAAGCCCTACCTGTGAACAGCGGGTTACCCCAAGGCAGTGTATTAGGTCCTCTTCTTATCTCAAGCCCTACCCGTGAACAGCGGGTTACCCCAAGGCAGTGTATTAGGTCCTCTTCTTTATCTCAAGCCCTACCCGTGAACAGCGGGTTACCCCAAGGCAGTGTATTAGGTCCTCTTCTTATCTCAAGCCCTACCCGTGAACAGCGGCTTACCCCAAGGCAGTGTATTAGGTCCTCTTCTTATCTCAAGCCCTACCCGTGAACAGCGGCTTACCCCAAGGCAGTGTATTAGGTCCTCTTCTTTATCTCAAGCCCTACCCGTGAACAGCGGGTTACCCCAAGGCAGTGTATTAGGTCCTCTTCTTATCTCAAGCCCTACCCGTGAACAGCGGCTTACCCCAAGGCAGTGTATTAGGTCCTCTTCTTTATCTCAAGCCCTACCCGTGAACAACGGGTTACCCCAAGGCAGTGTATTAGGTCCTCTTCTTATCTCAAGCCCTACCCGTGAACAGCGGGTTACCCCAAGGCAATGTATTAGGTCCTCTTCTTATCTCAAGCCCTGCCCGTGAACAGCGGGTTACCCCAAGGCAGTGTATTAGGTCCTCTTCTTATCTCAAGCCCTACCCGTGAACAGCGGGTTACCCCAAGGCAGTGTATTAGGTCCTCTTCTTTATCTCAAGCCTTACCCGTGAACAGCGGGTTACCCCAAGGCAGTGTATTAGGTCCTCTTCTTATCTCAAGCCCTACCCGTGAACAGCGGGTTACCCCAAGGCAGTGTATTAGGTCCTCTTCTTAACTCAAGCCCTACCCGTGAACAGCGGGTTACCCCAAGGCAGTGTATTAGGTCCTCTTCTTATCTCAAGCCCTACCCGTGAACAGCGGCTTACCCCAAGGCATTGTATTAGGTCCTCTTCTTAACTCAAGCCCTACCCGTGAACAGCGGGTTACCCCAAGGCAGTGTATTAGGTCCTCTTCTTATCTCAAGCCCTACCCGTGAACAGCGGCTTACCCCAAGGCAGTGTATTAGGTCCTCTTCTTTATCTCAAGCCCTACCCGTGAACAGCGGCTTACCCGAAGGCAGTGTATTAGGTCCTCTTCTTATCTCAAGCCCTACCCGTGAACAGCGGCTTACCCCAAGGCAGTGTATTAGGTCCTCTTCTTATCTCAAGCCCTACCCGTGAACAGCGGGTTACCCCAAGGCAGTGTATTAGGTCCTCTTATTATCTCAAGCCCTACCCGTGAACAGCGGGTTACCCCAAGGCAGTGTATTAGGTCCTCTTCTTATCTCAAGCCCTACCCGTGAACAGCGGGTTACCCCAAGGCAGTGTATTAGGTCCTCTTCTTTATCTCAAGCCCTACCCGTGAACAGCGGGTTACCCCAAGGCAGTGTATTAGGTCCTCTTCTTTATCTCAAGCCCTACCCGTGAACAGCGGGTTACCCCAAGGCAGTGTATTAGGTCCTCTTCTTATCTCAAGCCCTACCCGTGAACAGCGGCTTACCCCAAGGCAGTGTATTAGGTCCTCTTCTTATCTCAAGCCCTACCCGTGAACAGCGGCTTACCCCAAGGCAGTGTATTAGGTCCTCTTCTTTATCTCAAGCCCTACCCGTGAACAGCGGGTTACCCCAAGGCAGTGTATTAGGTCCTCTTCTTATCTCAAGCCCTACCCGTGAACAGCGGCTTACCCCAAGGCAGTGTATTAGGTCCTCTTCTTTATCTCAAGCCCTACCCGTGAACAGCGGGTTACCCCAAGGCAGTGTATTAGGTCCTCTTCTTATCTCAAGCCCTACCCGTGAACAGCGGGTTACCCCAAGGCAGTGTATTAGGTCCTCTTCTTTATCTCAAGCCTTACCCGTGAACAGCGGGTTACCCCAAGGCAGTGTATTAGGTCCTCTTCTTATCTCAAGCCCTACCCGTGAACAGCGGCTTACCCCAAGGCATTGTATTAGGTCCTCTTCTTAACTCAAGCCCTACCCGTGAACAGCGGGTTACCCCAAGGCAGTGTATTAGGTCCTCTTCTTATCTCAAGCCCTACCCGTGAACAGCGGGTTACCCCAAGGCAGTGTATTAGGTCCTCTTCTTAACTCAAGCCCTACCCGTGAACAGCGGGTTACCCCAAGGCAGTGTATTAGGTCCTCTTCTTATCTCAAGCCCTACCCGTGAACAGCGGCTTACCCCAAGGCATTGTATTAGGTCCTCTTCTTAACTCAAGCCCTACCCGTGAACAGCGGGTTACCCCAAGGCAGTGTATTAGGTCCTCTTCTTATCTCAAGCCCTACCCGTGAACAGCGGCTTACCCCAAGGCAGTGTATTAGGTCCTCTTCTTTATCTCAAGCCCTACCCGTGAACAGCGGCTTACCCGAAGGCAGTGTATTAGGTCCTCTTCTTATCTCAAGCCCTACCCGTGAACAGCGGCTTACCCCAAGGCAGTGTATTAGGTCCTCTTCTTATCTCAAGCCCTACCCGTGAACAGCGGGTTACCCCAAGGCAGTGTATTAGGTCCTCTTATTATCTCAAGCCCTACCCGTGAACAGCGGGTTACCCCAAGGCAGTGTATTAGGTCCTCTTCTTATCTCAAGCCCTACCCGTGAACAGCGGGTTACCCCAAGGCAGTGTATTAGGTCCTCTTCTTTATCTCAAGCCCTACCCGTGAACAGCGGGTTACCCCAAGGCAGTGTATTAGGTCCTCTTCTTTATCTCAAGCCCTACCCGTGAACAGCGGGTTACCCCAAGGCAGTGTATTAGGTCCTCTTCTTATCTCAAGCCCTACCCGTGAACAGCGGCTTACCCCAAGGCAGTGTATTAGGTCCTCTTCTTATCTCAAGCCCTACCCGTGAACAGCGGCTTACCCCAAGGCAGTGTATTAGGTCCTCTTCTTTATCTCAAGCCCTACCCGTGAACAGCGGGTTACCCCAAGGCAGTGTATTAGGTCCTCTTCTTATCTCAAGCCCTACCCGTGAACAGCGGCTTACCCCAAGGCAGTGTATTAGGTCCTCTTCTTTATCTCAAGCCCTACCCGTGAACAGCGGGTTACCCCAAGGCAGTGTATTAGGTCCTCTTCTTATCTCAAGCCCTACCCGTGAACAGCGGGTTACCCCAAGGCAATGTATTAGGTCCTCTTCTTATCTCAAGCCCTGCCCGTGAACAGCGGGTTACCCCAAGGCAGTGTATTAGGTCCTCTTCTTATCTCAAGCCCTACCCGTGAACAGCGGGTTACCCCAAGGCAGTGTATTAGGTCCTCTTCTTTATCTCAAGCCTTACCCGTGAACAGCGGGTTACCCCAAGGCAGTGTATTAGGTCCTCTTCTTATCTCAAGCCCTACCCGTGAACAGCGGGTTACCCCAAGGCAGTGTATTAGGTCCTCTTCTTAACTCAAGCCCTACCCGTGAACAGCGGGTTACCCCAAGGCAGTGTATTAGGTCCTCTTCTTATCTCAAGCCCTACCCGTGAACAGCGGCTTACCCCAAGGCATTGTATTAGGTCCTCTTCTTAACTCAAGCCCTACCCGTGAACAGCGGGTTACCCCAAGGCAGTGTATTAGGTCCTCTTCTTATCTCAAGCCCTACCCGTGAACAGCGGCTTACCCCAAGGCAGTGTATTAGGTCCTCTTCTTTATCTCAAGCCCTACCCGTGAACAGCGGCTTACCCGAAGGCAGTGTATTAGGTCCTCTTCTTATCTCAAGCCCTACCCGTGAACAGCGGCTTACCCCAAGGCAGTGTATTAGGTCCTCTTCTTATCTCAAGCCCTACCCGTGAACAGCGGGTTACCCCAAGGCAGTGTATTAGGTCCTCTTCTTATCTCAATCCCTACCCGTGAACAGCGGGTTACCCCAAGGCAGTGTATTAGGTCCTCTTCTTTATCTCAAGCCCTACCCGTGAACAGCGGCTTACCCCAAGGCAGTGTATTAGGTCCTCTTCTTATCTCAAGCCCTACCCGTGAACAGCGGGTTACCCCAAGGCAGTGTATTAGGTCCTCTTCTTATCTCAAGCCCTACCCGTGAACAGCGGGTTACCCCAAGGCAGTGTATTAGGTCCTCTTCTTATCTCAAGCCCTACCCGTGAACAGCGGGTTACCCCAAGGCAGTGTATTAGGTCCTCTTCTTTATCTCAAGCCCTACCCGTGAACAGCGGGTTACCCCAAGGCAGTGTATTAGGTCCTCTTCTTATCTCAAGCCCTACCCGTGAACAGCGGCTTACCCCAAGGCAGTGTATTAGGTCCTCTTCTTATCTCAAGCCCTACCCGTGAACAGCGGCTTACCCCAAGGCAGTGTATTAGGTCCTCTTCTTTATCTCAAGCCCTACCCGTGAACAGCGGGTTACCCCAAGGCAGTGTATTAGGTCCTCTTCTTATCTCAAGCCCTACCCGTGAACAGCGGCTTACCCCAAGGCAGTGTATTAGGTCCTCTTCTTTATCTCAAGCCCTACCCGTGAACAGCGGGTTACCCCAAGGCAGTGTATTAGGTCCTCTTCTTATCTCAAGCCCTACCCGTGAACAGCGGGTTACCCCAAGGCAATGTATTAGGTCCTCTTCTTATCTCAAGCCCTGCCCGTGAACAGCGGGTTACCCCAAGGCAGTGTATTAGGTCCTCTTCTTATCTCAAGCCCTACCCGTGAACAGCGGGTTACCCCAAGGCAGTGTATTAGGTCCTCTTCTTTATCTCAAGCCTTACCCGTGAACAGCGGGTTACCCCAAGGCAGTGTATTAGGTCCTCTTCTTATCTCAAGCCCTACCCGTGAACAGCGGGTTACCCCAAGGCAGTGTATTAGGTCCTCTTCTTAACTCAAGCCCTACCCGTGAACAGCGGGTTACCCCAAGGCAGTGTATTAGGTCCTCTTCTTATCTCAAGCCCTACCCGTGAACAGCGGCTTACCCCAAGGCAGTGTATTAGGTCCTCTTCTTAACTCAAGCCCTACCCGTGAACAGCGGGTTACCCCAAGGCAGTGTATTAGGTCCTCTTCTTATCTCAAGCCCTACCCGTGAACAGCGGCTTACCCCAAGGCAGTGTATTAGGTCCTCTTCTTTATCTCAAGCCCTACCCGTGAACAGCGGCTTACCCGAAGGCAGTGTATTAGGTCCTCTTCTTATCTCAAGCCCTACCCGTGAACAGCGGCTTACCCCAAGGCAGTGTATTAGGTCCTCTTCTTATCTCAAGCCCTACCCGTGAACAGCGGCTTACCCCAAGGCAGTGTATTAGGTCCTCTTCTTTATCTCAAGCCCTACCCGTGAACAGCGGGTTACCCCAAGGCAGTGTATTAGGTCCTCTTCTTATCTCAAGCCCTACCCGTGAACAGCGGCTTACCCCAAGGCAGTGTATTAGGTCCTCTTCTTTATCTCAAGCCCTACCCGTGAACAGCGGGTTACCCCAAGGCAGTGTATTAGGTCCTCTTCTTATCTCAAGCCCTACCCGTGAACAGCGGGTTACCCCAAGGCAATGTATTAGGTCCTCTTCTTATCTCAAGCCCTGCCCGTGAACAGCGGGTTACCCCAAGGCAGTGTATTAGGTCCTCTTCTTATCTCAAGCCCTACCCGTGAACAGCGGGTTACCCCAAGGCAGTGTATTAGGTCCTCTTCTTTATCTCAAGCCTTACCCGTGAACAGCGGGTTACCCCAAGGCAGTGTATTAGGTCCTCTTCTTATCTCAAGCCCTACCCGTGAACAGCGGGTTACCCCAAGGCAGTGTATTAGGTCCTCTTCTTAACTCAAGCCCTACCCGTGAACAGCGGGTTACCCCAAGGCAGTGTATTAGGTCCTCTTCTTATCTCAAGCCCTACCCGTGAACAGCGGCTTACCCCAAGGCAGTGTATTAGGTCCTCTTCTTAACTCAAGCCCTACCCGTGAACAGCGGGTTACCCCAAGGCAGTGTATTAGGTCCTCTTCTTATCTCAAGCCCTACCCGTGAACAGCGGCTTACCCCAAGGCAGTGTATTAGGTCCTCTTCTTTATCTCAAGCCCTACCCGTGAACAGCGGCTTACCCGAAGGCAGTGTATTAGGTCCTCTTCTTATCTCAAGCCCTACCCGTGAACAGCGGCTTACCCCAAGGCAGTGTATTAGGTCCTCTTCTTATCTCAAGCCCTACCCGTGAACAGCGGGTTACCCCAAGGCAGTGTATTAGGTCCTCTTCTTATCCCAATCCCTACCCGTGAACAGCGGGTTACCCCAAGGCAGTGTATTAGGTCCTCTTCTTTATCTCAAGCCCTACCCGTGAACAGCGGCTTACCCCAAGGCAGTGTATTAGGTCCTCTTCTTATCTCAAGCCCTACCCGTGAACAGCGGGTTACCCCAAGGCAGTGTATTAGGTCCTCTTCTTATCTCAAGCCCTACCCGTGAACAGCGGGTTACCCCAAGGCAGTGTATTAGGTCCTCTTCTTATCTCAAGCCCTACCCGTGAACAGCGGGTTACCCCAAGGCAGTGTATTAGGTCCTCTTCTTTATCTCAAGCCCTACCCGTGAACAGCGGGTGTCCCCAAGGCAGTGTATTAGGTCCTCTTCTTATCTCAAGCCCTACCCGTGAACAGCGGGTTACCCCAAGGCCTCTTCTTATCTCAAGCCCTACCCGTGAACAGCGGGTTACCCCAAGGCAGTGTATTAGGTCCTCTTCTTATCTCAAGCCCTACCCGTGAACAGCGGGTTACCCCAAGGCAGTGTATTAGGTCCTCTTCTTTATCTCAAGCCCTACCCGTGAACAGCGGGTTACCCCAAGGCAGTGTATTAGGTCCTCTTCTTATCTCAAGCCCTACCCGTGAACAGCGGCTTACCCCAAGGCAGTGTATTAGGTCCTCTTCTTATCTCAAGCCCTACCCGTGAACAGCGGCTTACCCCAAGGAAGTGTATTAGGTCCTCTTCTTTATCTCAAGCCCTACCCGTGAACAGCGGGTTACCCCAAGGCAGTGTATTAGGTCCTCTTCTTATCTCAAGCCCTGCCCGTGAACAGCGGGTTACCCCAAGGCAGTGTATTAGGTCCTCTTCTTATCTCAAGCCCTACCCGTGAACAGCGGGTTACCCCAAGGCAGTGTATTAGGTCCTCTTCTTTATCTCAAGCCTTACCCGTGAACAGCGGGTTACCCCAAGGCAGTGTATTAGGTCCTCTTCTTATCTCAAGCCCTACCCGTGAACAGCGGGTTACCCCAAGGCAGTGTATTAGGTCCTCTTCTTAACTCAAGCCCTACCCGTGAACAGCGGGTTACCCCAAGGCAGTGTATTAGGTCCTCTTCTTATCTCAAGCCCTACCCGTGAACAGCGGCTTACCCCAAGGCAGTGTATTAGGTCCTCTTCTTAACTCAAGCCCTACCCGTGAACAGCGGGTTACCCCAAGGCAGCGTATTAGGTCCTCTTCTTATCTCAAGCCCTACCCGTGAACAGCGGCTTACCCCAAGGCAGTGTATTAGGTCCTCTTCTTTATCTCAAGCCCTACCCGTGAACAGCGGCTTACCCGAAGGCAGTGTATTAGGTCCTCTTCTTATCTCAAGCCCTACCCGTGAACAGCGGCTTACCCCAAGGCAGTGTATTAGGTCCTCTTCTTATCTCAAGCCCTACCCGTGAACAGCGGGTTACCCCAAGGCAGTGTATTAGGTCCTCTTCTTATCTCAATCCCTACCCGTGAACAGCGGGTTACCCCAAGGCAGTGTATTAGGTCCTCTTCTTTATCTCAAGCCCTACCCGTGAACAGCGGCTTACCCCAAGGCAGTGTATTAGGTCCTCTTCTTTTCTCAAGCCCTACCCGTGAACAGCGGGTTACCCCAAGGCAGTGTATTAGGTCCTCTTCTTATCTCAAGCCCTACCCGTGAACAGTGGGTTACCCCAAGGCAGTGTATTAGGTCCTCTTCTTATCTCAAGCCCTACCCGTGAACAGCGGGTTACCCCAAGGCAGTGTATTAGGTCCTCTTCTTTATCTCAAGCCCTACCCGTGAACAGCGGGTGTCCCCAAGGCAGTGTATTAGGTCCTCTTCTTATCTCAAGCCCTACCCGTGAACAGCGGGTTACCCCAAGGCCTCTTCTTATCTCAAGCCCTACCCGTGAACAGCGGGTTACCCCAAGGCAGTGTATTAGGTCCTCTTCTTATCTCAAGCCCTACCCGTGAACAGCGGGTTACCCCAAGGCAGTGTATTAGGTCCTTTTCTTATCTCAAGCCCTACCCGTGAACAGCGGGTTACCCCAAGGCAGTGTATTAGGTCCTCTTCTTATCTCAAGCCCTACCCGTGAACAGCGGCTTACCCCAAGGCAGTGTATTAGGTCCTCTTCTTATCTCAAGCCCTACCCGTGAACAGCGGCTTACCCCAAGGCAGTGTATTAGGTCCTCTTCTTATCTCAAGCCCTACCCGTGAACAGCGGCTTACCCCAAGGCAGTGTATTAGGTCCTCTTCTTATCTCAAGCCCTACCCGTGAACAGCGGCTTACCCCAAGGCAGTGTATTAGGTCCTCTTCTTATCTCAAGCCCTACCCGTGAACAGCGGCTCACCCCAAGGCAGTGTATTAGGTCCTCTTCTTATCTCAATCCCTACCCGTGAACAGCGGCTCACCCCAAGGCAGTGTATTAGGTCCTCTTCTTATCTCAAGCCCTACCCGTGAACAGCGGCTTACCCCAAGGCAGTGTATTAGGTCCTCTTCTTATCTCAAGCCCTATCCGTGAACAGCGGCTTACCCCAAGGCAGTATTAGGTCCTCTTCTTATCTCAAGCCCTACCCGTGAACAGCGGGTTACCCCAAGGCAGTGTATTAGGTCCTCTTCCGATCCCCATGATATGGAAATCGTCGATCATACTACCCCTCCTGAAAGCAGGCAAACCAGCATCCGAAGGCTCCAGCTACCGTCCGATATCTCTACTCTCGCCCGTCGCCAAAGTGATTGAACGGCTATTACTCGGCTCCCTACAGAGGCACATTCCCCCGGCAGACCACCAACATGGCTTCACGGCAAGACGCTCTACAACCTCGGCCCTCGTAACTCTCTCGAAGAGCATCGCAGACGGTTTTAACCAGAAACGTCCCGCTAGTCGAACGGTCCTCATGGCAATTGATATGTCCAAGGCATTCGAAAGTATCGACATCGTCAAACTCATCGACCTCATTGAGACAACAACCGCGCCGAACTACATTAAAAAATGGCTCGCCTCTTACCTTAGAGGAAGAACAGGACGCACAAGCTTCCGCGACTCGGTATCAAGTTCCAGACTCTTCAGAAACGGAGTCCCACAAGGCAGCGCCCTCTCGCCCACGCTTTTCAACCTTTACCTCCGCGATCTTCCCACAGACGATGCCCACACGAACGTCATCTCGTATGCTGATGACATCACGATCTGGGCGTCAGATCCCGACATCAACGTCGCCTCCGAAAATCTACGCAGGGCCATCACGAAAATTGAAACCTTCCTCAAAGAACGGTCACTCATCATTTCCCCGACCAAGAGCCAGCTCATGCTTTTCACCCCGTTCAGTCGTGAATTCAAGTCTACTCTGGACATATCAATCTGCGGATCACCCGTCCCCACCGTCAACCAGGCCAAGCTACTCGGCGTCACGTACGACTCGATGTTCACATTCAGCCATCATGCCAAAGACATCGCGAGACGGATGTCGCAGCGCAATAACGTACTGAAAGCCTTAGCCGGAAGCACCTGGGGCAACCAAAAAGAAACCCTCCGCCTCACGTTCAAAGCCATCTCGCAAGCGATCTGCAACTACGCCGCACCCGCCTGGTCCACCTTCCTCTCGGACTCCGCTCACGCCAAAATCCAACGTTCTCAGAACTCCGGACTCCGCGTCGTGACAGGGAATCATCAAATGGCCGACACTGACCATATTCATCGCGAATCAAAGGTCATGCGCACCAAATCCCATCTGAACATGCTCGCCGCGCAGTACCTCGCGAGATCGTTGGACCCAGAACACATCCACCACGGCCTCCTCGACTGCCCGGCGCCCCCTCGCGCAATGAAGAACAACCTCGTGTTGAGCTGCAAGAAGACTGTCGAAGCCGCGAAACAGATGTCAAAGGATCCGAACAATGGGAAATCAGTCGCAAACACCGTACACTCGATGATGGTCTCGAACGAACTCCAATCGTTGAAGGGTGCCGTCATCCTGGGAGGCAGACCTCCGCCCCTTATCCAGGAAGAAGAGAAGGAGTTACCCCGCAAGACTAGATGCACGCTCAGCCAGCTCCGCTCGGGATTCAGCAGATTCATCAACAACTACCTCCACCGCATTGACGAATCCATCCCCGACGTGTGTCCCGATTGCTCTTCCGGACCTCACGACGTTGCGCATCTCTTCAACTGCCCATGCCACCCGACCGCGCTGTCTCCAATCGACCTCTGGACCAAGCCGCTGGATGTCGCAGCGTTCTTGAAGATATAAGAAAAAAAAAAAAAAAAAAAAAAAAGAAGAAGAACAAGAAACGAAGTACACAGACGTTCTTCGAAGCCGGCTACATCCGGCAACAACAACAACAACAACAACAACAACAGGTCCTCTTCTTATCTCAAGCCCTACCCGTGAACAGCGGCTTACCCCAAGGCAGTGTATTAGGTCCTCTTCTTATCTCAAGCCCTACCCGTGAACAGCGGCTTACCCCAAGGCAGTGTATTAGGTCCTCTTCTTATCTCAAGCCCTACCCGTGAACAGCGGGTTACCCCAAGGCAGTGTATTAGGTCCTCTTCTTATCTCAAGCCCTACCCGTGAACAGCGGCTTACCCCAAGGCAGTGTATTAGGTCCTCTTCTTATCTCAAGCCCTACCCGTTAACAGCGGGTTACCCCAAGGCAGTGTATTAGGTCCTCTTCTTATCTCAAGCCCTACCCGTGAACAGCGGCTTACCCCAAGGCAGTGTATTAGGTCCTCTTCTTATCTCAAGCCCTACCCGTGAACAGCGGCTTACCCCAAGGCAGTGTATTAGGTCCTCTTCTTATCTCAAGCCCTACCCGTGAACAGCGGCTTACCCCAAGGCAGTGTATTAGGTCCTCTTCTTATCTCAAGCCCTACCCGTGAACAGCGGGTTACCCCAAGGCAGTGTATTAGGTCCTCTTCTTATCTCAAGCCCTACCCGTGAACAGCGGCTTACCCCAAGGCAGTGTATTAGGTCCTCTTCTTATCTCAAGCCCTACCCGTGAACAGCGGGTTACCCCAAGGCAGTGTATTAGGTCCTCTTCTTATCTCAAGCCCTACCCGTGAACAGCGGGTTACCCCAAGGCAGTGTATTAGGTCCTCTTCTTATCTCAAGCCCTACCCGTGAACAGCGGCTTACCCCAAGGCAGTGTATTAGGTCCTCTTCTTATCTCAAGCCCTACCCGTGAACAGCGGCTTACCCCAAGGCAGTGTATTAGGTCCTCTTCTTATCTCAAGCCCTACCCGTGAACAGCGGCTTACCCCAAGGCAGTGTATTAGGTCCTCTTCTTTTCATAATATACACTTCCGATATAGTACATAGTTCAACAGATCATTGATTTAAGATGTCAAATAATTTTATATGCGGATGATATGAAGTTATTTAGATCCTTTCAAAAGTCAGATGGATAAATATCCTTCACAGCAAGCCATTGACTATGCTTACGAATGGTCCAATGTCTGGCGACTCAGTTTATCCCCTTCAAAGTGCTTTGCTTTAAGAATTGATCACATATTCCGCTCCCTTTTCTAAATATATTACTCCTTTAAATATAATCTCTCACCTCAAGTTGTTTAAATTCGTGATCTCAGGTTTCTAATAGACAGTTATGGTTCAGTAACCATTGTTCGACTCACTCGAAGAAGGCTCTTACCAGAGCTTATCTTACGTTGGAAGTCCTCAAATCTAAGAAGGCTAAAGTTTTATCTAGTGCTTGTTTCATATAACTTATTTCATATAACTAACTAATTTTCTTAACATACGTTCGATTATTGAAAACTGCACATCAGTTTTTTTCCCATAGCTGAAGAAAAATATCAAGGTTTTATAAAAAGTAAGAAATTATTACACTGGCCGAGTGTGCAATATGTAGGTGCTATAATATCCCCTATAGTCATCCCCTATGCCTTAGGTGCTATAATATCCCCTATAGTCTGCCCCTATGCCTTCTCATACCCAGAGGAATCGCAAACTTGGAATTTCGACCTTAACCCATAGAAGAGAAACGAATGACTTTGATTTACTTAATAAGAATATTCTTGGTAAAGTCAATCTTTCCCAGAAGAGAAGAACTTTTAATTGTTTTAGACGTACGGCGACCAGAAGCTCGAAATTCAAAATTTACTATAAAACTCTGCGCAGAAATTGTAGGAATTTCAGCTTCGCCATAAGATCTGCTCGTTTGTATGTATAAATCCGCATGTATTTTTCCTATGTATTTTCAGGTGATTTATTTCGTTACCAATAAAAGTTATCTAATAAAAAGTTACGAACGGTGTTCCTCTCGAACTTCTACGTAGTTATTGCTACAAGTGAGTAGATCACAGGTGAAGTTACAGTATTTTGAACTATGAAGGCCTAGAAACAAAAGCTTTACTTGATACGAAAGGCCGGAATGACTGGAAATCGCTAGAATTCTTCTTATGAACAAGCACTGGGATATTTTAACCTATTTTAGAATTGAAGAAGAAGAAGAACCTCTTTAAGGCAAACTATCTTGCTGAACCGTTTAATTTGATTCCGGTGTAAGATAGCAGGGTAAAAAGATGCTTTTATAAAAAAACCATAGTAAGACTTTCCAACTTTTTGGGCACGTTTTCTTGAACTTAGAAGCAGAAAAATGCTCACTCACACAGTTTAACGTAGTAATGTCGGATTAAGATGTAATGTCTAAGTGGTAACGCGCTCGCACTTCTGGTCAGACACATTGTGATAGCTGAGTTCGATCCCACCCTAGGGTTTAGCTTTTGTCCGTCTGATAGCTACTTACCATAGAAATGTATTCAAACTAAGACTGCTATTCGAATGCCTCTGACTGTTGCTGAGTTTCAAAAAAAAGTTCAAAAAAGTTATTTTTGTGAACAACCGAACATTTTTCATCGAGAAGTTTATGCAGAATTTTCTGATAACTCTTTGAAAACTACATAACTTTTTCGCATTAGAATGAATGAGAACAATTCATTTTGAGCTGTTTTATAAACTTTTCGAATGAAAAGACTAGTAAAACATTGTTTGTTACAGATATTTTCCTTCACATTCTTACCACTTCATCTAATTAAATGAACAGGAGCTATTCATATTTTTTTAATCTGCGTGTTTGACCCTTGATAGCAGCTGTGAAAATACTTGCACATAGTAAGACTTATAAGCATTTTTTCAAGACCACTCTTTCATTTAGTTCTATCCATAAATTCTTCGTTTATTCCAAAAACTTATCATTCTTTTTATCTCCGTTCCGATCAGATATAAGAGCAGCGTCCGCTCCATTGACGAAATTTTGCCTCGTAAGCGAGAGCTTCATGATTTTTCTGTAAAACCAGTTGAAAAGTTAATGAATAGGTAACCTGGTGTGACTTAACGGTAGGAGGTCTGACTATAAAGCGGCCTGCCTAGTTCCACCCAGAAATCTGATTCCTCAAACAAAAATTTAAGTAGCTTTCTCGGTTTCTAGTAGCCTAGGTTTAAGTCTCGTTAAAGAATGAGTCCGAACCATGCCGTGAAGAATATAGACAAGGCAGAAATTCTTCCCCACTTCTGCTTTGAAAGAACTCAGATTCTCTCTATTGATTGACAGAACGTCAAGAAGTTAGGAAGAAAAATTATAATGTTGTCGGCAAACTGCAGGAGTTTTGAGAAAATTGCAAACACTGATAACATCTTATATCCTCTTTTAAAAGTTCGATTGACATAAAATTAGCTCCAATACAACCTTAGTTTTTTTCAATCTCTCTATAAATTTTCAAGAATCGGCTCATGATGTTTATACATTATATAAAGAACATAGACTCAGAGGGCCAGAATCCATCTGAGCTAAAGGCGGAAGAGGCTCGGTCTTACAAGGTTGCATTCAAAAAAAATTCAATTTATCTTGGAATTTTCTTTTATCCATACAAGTTCCGCAACTCCGGGAGCTTCGCTTACTATGTCTTAGATAGTGGGTGATCAATGTGTTCGATAGATAGGGTGTCTGAATTTTTGTAAACATAAAACAACAAAAAATTCAAAAACCTTCAACAAGGAAACAAATAATTGAACTATCGCACAGAAAAAAAAGCTAGTCCACCGGGCGGGATCCAACCCAGACCATCTTGACTCAAACCGGGAGCGCGTGTTACCATTACACCACGGGGACACATTGCTATTCCATACGATGAAAGGTCATATGCCTTGTTCTTTTAGTCACGCATGCTTATCAAGCGATTGCGTCATGAATGTAGCGTAACTCCAGAATTCACTATTAAGACAGTAGAGAGATGGGATATGGATGAAAAATCTCAAATGCTAAGTTACACAGTTTAAAGGCAGTGACGCCTGGTTAAGATGACAAATTATTGAACTATCGCACAGAAAAAAAAGCTAGTCCATCGGGCATAATTCCTGGAGTTACGCTACATTCATGACTCAATCGCTTGATAAGCATGCGTGACTGAGAGAACAAGACATATGAGCCTTTCTTATAACACTATCGCATGGAATAGCAATGTGTCCCCGTGGTGTAATGGTAACACGCGCTCCCGGTTTGAGTCGAGATGGTCTGGGTTCGATCCCGCCCGGTGGACTAGCTTTTTTTTCTGTGCTATAGTTAAATCATTTGTCATCTTAACCAGGTGTCCATGCCTTCAAACTGTGTAACTTAGCATTTGAACGAAACAAATAATAATAAAAGGGTCTAAACCGTTTACCGTTTACCACTTCTTCTTCTAGACAGATTCAAACGAACCCAAAAGGCTACAGGAAAAGAGTCTTAAATAGTGAGTTAGAAAACATCAAAAGTAAAAAAAAGTTTATTTTCTAGTGTTCTCAGGATACTGGTCTACCTAGACTTCATAGAAACAATTTAAATCAAAAACTTTTCGGAAAATCGATTTGAAAACTTTTGTATTTGTAGAAGTAATGTATGTAAATGAAAAGCTAATGAAAAACAAGGTTCATTTGCGAACGATTGAAAGATCATCGATAAGTATACATTTAATAAAACCTTTTTTCAAAGCCGCAATAGATTACCAATAGATTACAAAACGAGATTTCACGTATTTCTTTTGTCCCTCCCTCCTCGCTCTTTACCTTTCTCTCACTCTCTTTCTCGCTCTATGTCGTTCTCTTGGACGCTCTCTTTTGCTCGCTCGCTCTTTCTTTCTCTCTCTCTCTCTCTCTCTCTCTCTCTCTCTCTCTCTCTCTCTCTCTCTCTCTCTCTCTCTCTCTCTCTCTCTCTCTCTCTCTCTCTCTCCTTCCAACTGTCTCTCTTTCGCTTGAATCCCTGAATCTTCTTATCACAAAATGTTCTCGCACATCTTCGAGCTGCACGGAGCCTTTTTTGTAAGAGATAACCACGCACACTCCTCTGCTTCCCTCGTTCCCTTTTCTCAACTTACGTAAGGGGCAATTAAAACTAATGTATCGATGTTTCCTGTGTCATTTGACTACGCGTCATGTAATCTTCATTCTCTTTCTAAAGCCTCAATTTTTAGCGACGATGATGATGCCGCTCTCTCGAAACTTATAGGATTTTCTACGGGCTACGCGTGACGCTTTTCTAGTGAGAGACTTACAGAGATGATCGTGTTTTAGTCTCTCAAAAAGATTTTTATAGGTGCTTAAAAACCACGTAGTAAGAGAGGTGGAAAATGCGTGGGCGGAAAAGGTCAAAAAACTGATAACGAGCAAAATTTTGAGGAGCTTGATTTAATGTCCGTAACTAATATTTCGCTTAATCAAAACAGTACCGATGT
This sequence comes from Allodiplogaster pararmata, assembly GCA_964056735.1. Taxonomy (NCBI): domain Eukaryota; kingdom Metazoa; phylum Nematoda; class Chromadorea; order Rhabditida; family Diplogasteridae; genus Allodiplogaster; species Allodiplogaster pararmata. The sequence continues at coordinate 43,920,873 of OZ057405.1, forward strand.
TAATAGAAGTCGCTGGCTTTTTGCTCTTCTTTTTTTATATATAGAAGTTCTGATTCCGGCTTAAATTTGACTTGGAAGCCCGATTCTCGATTGCTTGTTTAGATTGTGAGCTTCACCGCAAAGCTAGTTCTTGAGTTATCTCTAACATGTTTGACTTGTGCTGAATTAATGAATGAGAAAACTTCTTCAGAAGAATAAGTAAAGAATAAGTAACTTCTTCAGAAGAATAAGTAACTTGTATGAGGCAACTTAAAACAGTCTTGCCATACCGCGTAGCTTTTTAACATTCAAAAACTCATCGAAGCGTCTGCGATACTTCTCATGTGAGCGGGAAATATCATATTAGGCAATATAGCAATCCACAACTTTTTTTAAGAAGGCACAAAACGAGATTTCACGTATTTCACGTAAATATATACAAAAAACTTTTATGTGGCCTTTTTACACGAAATTACACGAAAGGTGAAACGGATTCCCTCAACGTCGATTGTATGTATAAGGGAGAATTATAACATAAATTATATTCTTTTATATATGGAGACCGGGAAGAGATACAAGGATTAAACCTCATCCTTAAGTATCATCATCAATCTTCAAATTCTAAGTTACACAGTTTAAAGGCAGTGACACCTGGTTAAGATTACAAATGATTGAACTATCGCACAGAAAATAGCTAGTTCACCGGGCGGGATCGAACTCAACCATCTCTGACTCAAACCGGGAGCGCGTGTTACAATTACACCACTCGGACACATTGCTATTCCGTGCGATAGTGTTATATGAAAGGCTCACATGCCCTGCTCTCTTAGTCACGCATGCTTATCAAGCGATTGCGTCATGAATGCAGCGTTACTCCAGAATTCACTAATAAGACAGAAGAGAGATGGAAGATGGATGATAAATCTTCAAATGCTAAGTTACACAGTTAGATGGCTATCATCATCAAGTTCTAATTTTAGCGCTTCGTTATCGTATGTAATTTTCTTCGCGCTTTTCACCACTCTGCACCAGGGTACGGGATCGCCTGGAATGCGGGACGAACCTATAGTGGTAGAACTATTCGCGGCGCGCTGATTACTGCTAGTGTGTGTAGCAGCAATAGGAAAAGTCAGAATTGGGAAGCATTACCAAGATTTCCAAACCCCTTGGTTTATTTGGATCTGCTTCAGATGGAACTCGGAACCCTACGCCGAATAGTCACGCACGTTGTCATTAAACACATCCGGCAAATATTTTTGTATTTACGCATGTATTTTACCGAAAAAGGGTATTGCAGAACTCCTTTTTTGCTGATATTTGAATTTAGGAAAATTTTGAAAAATGAACCCATCCTATTTGGATTGCGGACCACACGAGAAGAATCTGACTGCTTATGTCCATCCAATTCTTTTTCTCAGCCCTATAGGTGTCGCGTTAGTGTAAGACTAGTAAACTCTCCTTAGGTAATCAAGAGACTAAATTTCAGAAAAGTTTCCACTTCCATCGACTAAATGACATTATTGGTTGACTCTTAGAGTTCAAGTTGTTTTGCGTGAGCAAGAAAGCTTTTTGTGTACTCTTTGCATGATTTTTCTCAATCATTGATTAAGACTTAAGTCATAATTCATCGTAATGCTGAGCATTAGACACATTCATTTATTAGGGAAGAATTTCAGATTATCAGCTGGGACAAAATTTCACTGCTTGATATATCTTTTCTTGCTCTTTTCTTTGTTTCTAAAGCGTCAGATTCGATCGTTCCAACTATTTTCCTTCTATAATGGCTTTTACTCGTTGTTCTCTATTAAGTTTATAACTATTATTTTGAACTATTGATTTAAAAAAGTTTTCGCTGACCTTTTTTGAAGTATAAGATTCGAAGAGAAGTCGTCCACCAAGACACTCACACGTAACGCCACAAACTCTCATTCGTACCATCAAGTTTCCTGAAACCCCTCTCTGTGAAATATGTCTGCCATGAATCTGAAAAATTATCCTTTGACGATAAAGATTCAAAGTATTAGAGAATCATCTTGAGAGCATCGAATACAAGTCTTTAACCAATCGAGATAATGTTTTTCAAACCGTAACTTCATATTTTTAAACTTGTGATTCTTAGTTTGTTTGAAGATACATCTTTATCATGCATTACATAACTTGTAATTTCTTGTTTATTTTTTTAAATCATTCGTTGAAGACTCTTTTTTGTGGTGTTTTAACAATATGTAAAACCAGAGAACACAGCGTGCCTTTTTACTTTCTGATGTCCGGATACTTTTTACGGATTCTTTAATTCTAACTGTTCGGCTTAATGAATATATTTATTGATGTTCTTCTAGACTTAAATCGACTGAAAGTTCATCACTGAGATATTCCATCGTTGAAGTAAGGTGATGCGCATAACTTGCAATTGTTAATCTAATTGTTAACCTAATTATAATTTGAATTCAAGTAATATATAATTTAATATATTGCGTTTTTTGTGTTTACTTTACTTTGCTCTTTCAATATTCGAATGCGTTAATCACGTTGCTTCTGTTTATATAATTTTCGTTGCTTTCCGTCAAATGTTTTTTTTTCCACAATGGGCGCAAATAAATACGCATTCAGTCATTTACACATTTTATAATGACAGGTAATGGGAAAGGAAAACCTCGAGAACTGTTCAAGTGAAGAGGGGGGGCGGAGCATTGATCCACAAGGTTAAGTTGCCTCTTCCACTCTTTTTCAATTCATTCTTTAGTTCAGTATTCGAGAATGACAACTAGTGAATGTAATATGCAACTTTACCCTGAGAAGAAGCATTATAAGTCACGTTCTTCCATTCTTTATAAAAACTTGGAATCGAAATGAACCCATGGCAACGACTTGCTGAGTTGAAAATTGTACCATAATGATAAGGACAAAAACTTTCAAAAATGCTTTATTTCATAATAGCGAAATCGCCTAAATAAAGATGCAAAAATTTTGTTCAATTTCAATCTGTAAAAAATCAATTTTTCAATAATATTGAGTGCAATCAGCATTCCTTATGTGAACGGTACAAACACAAGTGGTGCCTAGTATGCAACTTTCCAATTTCTTTTTGTGCTTCATCTCATAATCTTTTCACCATTATCTACTGGATTCTCTGACTCTCTATCACTTACCATCTTCATCTGGATCTTTCTTGTTCTCTCTCTCTCTCTCTTCCTCTTACTCTCACCTAACATCTTTCTCTCTTTTTCTCTCTCTCTTTTTTTCTGTGTCTTTGTGTCCCTGTTTCTCTTAATGTCTGTCTTTTAGTTTCTTTTTTCCGTCTTTTTGTACCTATAACTATAATATTTTTCCCCTCTAATACTTTTTAGTTTTCATTCTCTCTTAATATCTTTTATTCACCTGATCCTTTCAACAATTGAAACTTTTCATCTCACACCAGTTACTAGAAAAACTTGATGAGAGTGTGAACAGCTGTCTCTACTTCCTCTTCTTTATCCTTATCTCTCCTTTAACTTTTTTGACGTTCTCTCGTTTATTTTTTTTTCACATTCTCTCCTCTATCTTCTTTTTTCTCTTTCGTTTTACTTTTTTTTAAAATATTTTCTTCCTTTGTCTCTCTCTTTGTCTCTCTCTTTCTCTCTCTCTCTCTCTCTCTCTCTCTCTCTCTCTCTCTCTCTCTCTCTCTTTATCTCTCTCTCTCCTTTTTCGCATTTCTCTACGCGGAACTTGACATTATTTTGACTTGAATATTCTTTAATTATATAGAGCTCTTATTTTGTAACCTTTGTCAATATTCACAAAAATGTTTTTTCCCCAACTTTTCGACGCGAAGAAAAGTCTATGAAAGATTTTTATTGTTCTAGTGCGTTAATATTTTTTTCAAATTTTCAAATTACAAATCTAACTATGCTTTTTTCAGTAGTCTATTGATCTATTGACTGCTATTGACTGCCTTTACTATAACTATTGTGCTCACAACTTTTTAATCTATTTAGGTATTCTAATTAATTAAAACTATTCTGTTTATATCTAAACAGTTGATTTCATGGGAAGCTAGCTTCTGCTCACAAAGGAAGAGCCCTGATCAGCTGATGGAGCTCTTAGATACTTTCTTGAGCAGACGGCATTAAGCTTTCCTAAATCATTTCTCATTCATTCAAAACAAACACATTGAATGACTGGCGGGATTCTCATTAGTAGTCTGAATTTTCCCTAATTGTTTCCACGAATTCTTCAATAATAAGTATTCTAAGTATTCCTCTGTCTCACAGTAACAATTATATACATTAAATATTTCACTTCCTTTCTCTCATTCAATTTTCCCTGCTTTCTTTTTATCGATCCATCTTTGGTTCTGGCAATTTTCTTCTCTCTCTTCTAACTCTTTCATTCGTTTTTCTCTCTATTTCTATGCTTCTCTTTCTCAGTTTCTTTTTTCTATCTTTCTGTCTTTATCTCTCTCTTTTTCTATCTCTTTCTTCAACTGTCTTCTCCTTTCTTTTTTCTGAATCGGATGTGCCTGATCTTTCTAATTTGACTGCTTTATTTCCCTTCATTCTCTTTCATCGATGCCGAGATATGCCTTCAGATTGTTGATATTGTATGTCTATTTCGTCTTCTCTCATTTGCTTCCAAGTTGAGTTCACTTCTTGCAGTATATTTGAACAAAGAAGCGGTCTTTTATCCTTCGCCATCCATTCAAACGAACACTTTGTTCTTGTTCTCTCCTATTGTTATATATCTTCTTCTTTTTTTGTTACTGAATCCTTTATAGAATTACTTTCTCAAAACAGATTTTCGATTCGGAATTTCAGTCGATTTCTCTTTTTTCGAAGAGCCTTCGTGACATTCGGGCCAGACCTATCCTGGTAGAATGAGTGGTTTTCCCCTAAGGTTCATGTTTGTAGCAGCAGTGAGGGGAGTCAGTCCCGTTTCAGAGCGCTACCAACGTTTCTTAATCTTCTTGGTTTGGGTTGAATTGTCTGAGGTGATGTCGAACTTAGGACTCTTAGCGCATTGGACACACTACCATTGTGCCACGCCTGGAGTTACCATACTGGAACTTCAAAATCATAGATAGTTCATTATTATGATAATAAATTCACCGTTGGTGATTTCATGTAGACTTTCTTCTCCTGTCTCTCTCATAAAATTTTCAGATCTCTTTGAAACAGGGATCACAGAGACAGAGACAAATTTGTTCAACTCGATCTCTCTGATCCCGCAAAATCTGCGTTATTAAGCATTATTTCATTTTTCAACAGGTATGTTTGTCAAAGTTTCTCGCCTTTTTTGAATTTCGCGTTAATCTCAAGACAAAGAATGTTTTTGAAATAGTTTCAAGGCTTATGCTTAATTATAAAATTTTTCATCAGAGGACAGTCGCAGCTTTAATTAATTTATGTATGTTTTTTTTTAAAAATTTTCTTATTTCAAAAACATAAAAATTGGAATTTTGAAAAAGAATACGATTGAAAAATTACGAGTTGACAGATGGGTATGTTTTTATGTTTAAACATTTGTCGTAACTTTATGCTTCCAAAGTTATGATTTTGAGCTTAAAAAAAGAAGTAAAGAGAACATTGAGTAGAGATTTATAGGAAAGATACATAGAGCAAAAAAAGTGAAGGGTTGGTTTTTCATAAGCTGAATGTTTTTTAATTGACCCCCAAGACACAGAAATTTATTGCTCTCTGTGAAGTTTTAATCTTCACAATGAATTTAGTGTGATATCCATAAAGCGTGAACGTAAACGAGCTGAGTAAGGAAAGGCGGAAGAATTCAGAGATAGAAAAACATGAAACAGGGAAAGAGAGCAAAGGAGAGGAAAGGAGAGGAGGAAAGAAAAAAGAGTAAAGAAAAAATAAAGGATGAGAGAGTGAGATGGAGAATTAAAGGGAAAGAGTGAGAAATAGAAAGAGAGTGAAAAAGGGGAAAATGCGGAAAAGAAAAAAAGAAGTAGAAAACTATGAAGATGAAGAGAGAGAGAGAGAGAGAGAGAGAGAGAGAGAGAGAGAGAGAGAGAGAGAGAGAGAGAGAGAAAGAGAGAGAGAGAGAGAGAGAGAGAGGGGGGGGCGAGAAAGAGAGAGAGAGAGGGGGAGAGAGAGGGAGAGAGAGAGAGAGAGAGAGCAGGTGAATAATAGCGATTGTAGTTAGAGACAAGACAGAGACGAAACGCCGATTCAGGTAGTAAGACCGTTCTCTTTTTCCTTCTGCGGTAAACCACTCGCTGTCTAATGCCATCATAACTACTCGCTTCGATGAAAATTTTCTCTTTTGCTGTCACCGCAAACTTTCCGCTTATGAGATTCGCCGAAGGTCAATACTTTGAAGAAGAAAAAGAAGATGAATATTCTTCGAGATCTATACTTGCGTACTGCAAGCGGTATTTCAAACGGTTAAGAGAACAATGAAAAATAGTTCAGAGAATAACTTTGCCATCCTTTTCTTTCGCTTAATGCCGTCTCAAAACATGTTTCCTGCTCTTTTGGTTCGAGATTAACTTCTAATGTGATAAAAACATGAACTGCCGTTGTAAAACTGTTTTTGTACCTCAAAGGGGAAAGTAAGGTTAACACATGAAAATGAAACTCAATGATAAAGTTTCATTGATACATGGAAAAAATTTATTGAAAGATGCTGCACAGAACAGCTCTTAGAAATCTTTTATAAGAGTAGAGAGGAGTATCCAGAACCAAAAAAGGCTTCTTCCTGCGAGAAAAATGTGGTTGATTTCGATGTTAACCCGAGGACTAGTTTTTTTTCCCCGAGCGACAGTTTAATCGTAATTTTTCTTTAAAGTAAGCACTTCGACAACAAAATGCTTAACTGATCGTTTAATGATTTTTCTCAAAACTCTACACCTAATCAGCAGAATCGGATAACTAATCTAAAGCTTTACAATGTTAAGACTTGTTTAATCGTAAAGAAATGAGGTAGAAATCAGAAATTATTTTCAGCAATTATTTTTCATTGCTGAAAAGTTTTTTTGCAAGTTAACTTGAACCGTAGGAGTGGAGAACCCTCAAAAACTTATCTATTTTTCTACTCTTCTCTCTGCAGTGAAAAAGCAGTGACGAAGCCGCTGCACCTACATGGTTATGGGCATTTATTTCCAATTCATTAAAGCGCGTAGCTTTCCCCGAGGTATTTGGCAGTGCTTCCGACGATCAAAATTCCTTCAAAATCAATAATTCTTCATTCCGAGTGTTTTTCCACAGCTAGAAACATAATATCTACGGACGCGTTTTTCTTGCAAGGTTTTTTTTATTCACGATGAACTTATTTAACAACTATATTTGTAACTCGTTAATATAGTTTTTTTTTTACTCTCTCAATAATGAACGCGTTCGTTTTTATGACGTTAATCAGATTATGATAAGGTATAACAATATCACAGCATTAATAACTAATCACTTTTTTTGCGCAAGGAAACATGAATAGATAATCAATCATTTATTCCAATTCACATGATAGAATAGCACATACGTACATGCATTGATGAACTTGGATTGTTGTCACGGATGTGAGTTCAGCTATATTCGAAAACATTTCAAAAATAATTATAGAAAGGGAACTTATAGAGACAAATTATGGAGACAAAACAAAAAACATCTAAAATAAACGGACAGAATAGAAAAAATATTGAATAGAACGTTGAGATAAGCGCAGTGTGAATAAGAAAATTCATTTGGAGCTCTTTCAGTAACGTATTTTGGAAAAAAGCACTATGAGTTCTTCTCGCAGCTTATGTAGTTCTTTTTTTAAAACAACGGGAGAATTGATTGTCACTATCCGACTGGGTAGGCCGTTCCATATGTCAATAACCCTGGATGCACAGCTACTTTTGGTATCCGTAATTCTGAATGGTAGAGCAATTCGGTATGGGTGTGTCTGTTGCTGTATGGAAAGGGACATACTTGAAAAAGTTTGGAATAGTTTATTCGAAGCTGCAAATTTATGTGTTGTTTATACTCTACAGCTTTTTAATCACTCAATAACCTTTTTTTGCTTCATCGTTTCAATCAATGAAGTTTTCATCTTTTATAGACCCTTTTAATTAACTTTTTCCAATGATTAAAAGTTTACAACAGATGCCCAGATTTATCCATCATCCTTCCAAGTAATGACTATAGTTGAAAGGATGATGGATAAATCTGGACATTTGTCATCTTGAAAATGTTCTGAAAAAAGAGCTTGACATTATCAGCATCTTAGAAAAGATTATATTGCCAACTTAAATCTTTACAAAGAAATTTTTTCTGCTACTTGTGCTTAAGATTAAGATTCTTAAGATTGCTTAAAAAGTGAATTGAAATTATGACACTATTATTATTCGCAGGGGGGCGTCTCTATCTGTGTAGGTGTTTCTCTAATCCGCCAGTGTCCTCCAAATTCCCTCGAGGGTTCATTCTCACTCCTAATATTCTCTATACAGGGCTTTGCTCAGAGATTATATTCTTTAGTCTTCCCATAGAACATGACGAGACTCCAGAGAACTTTAGAATATGAGAAAAGGCTCTAGAGAGAATGACGAGACTCCAGATAACTTTAGAATATGAGAAGAGGCTCTAGAGAGAATGACGAGACTTAAAAGAAGATGATTTCAATTAACAACAGTTCAAGAAGGATGACTGCGAAACTCAATTAAACACTTATCTAGAGTAGTGAAAAATATCATTCAAGAAGAAAACTTTATTTTATAATTTTTATAGCTCGTTGATTCAAAAATTTGAAGGGCAATCATAAATAGGTAAATTTAAATCGAAATGAGAAAATTTAACCTCCGAAATAAGCCTTTCTAATAATGGCTAGGAAAAGTTATCATAATTACATAAGGGCGCGCAAAGTGAAAATTTTCAGTTTTACAGTCGAGATACCCTTACCAACAACCCCTGTGACATGGTTATGTTTCTTTATTTCAAGTAAAAAGCTTCGATTGATGTCACAAGTTGGGATAATTCGTTTCTCAGAATTGAAAGAAAAGTTCTTCCATGATAATAATATTTTCATATTGCATGAACAAGGTCTTTGTAACCGTTTATATGTACTGCACAATGATAAATTTAACTGATTGAGCGCTGGCTTTCCCGGTCAGAGTAAGAAAAACGATAAGGTTAGTTGAAACAGAAAATAAACGGAAATATTTCAAACAGACATCATTGTCTTGAAAATAATTCAATTCCTTTTTTTCATTTAATTAATTTTTTCCACTCTCAGGAAGAATGGGAACAATTCAATAAACTTGGCAGTAGAAGGGAAAAGTGACGCATGGACTTCTTCATTCAAAGAGGTACAGAGATATAGTTGTGGTAAAGCGGTGTGTACTTACATATGTATTCTTAAAAAAACAACCCAAGTTTCACAATTTAGGGACTATCTCACTGTTGGTAATGGATACAATTGCAACCAAAAGGTTGTTCCAAGATTCTAGAAGCGAGAGTGGTTGCCTCTGAGGAGAATTTTTTCGCGACTAATAAGATTCTTTAAGCATGCGAATCTCTGATGAAGTTTTTGAGTAGAGTTAGAGAGTATACAGAAGCTTTGTCAATGTGAAAATTAGAATTAATACTTTTATGCAAGATTACTAAGTCTTCAATAACTCATCTACATTTAAGAGTTTTGATACCCAATAGCTCCAAACGTTCAGAATACGATAGATCTGTCCTGATCGACTAGATCTGTCCTGATCGACTTAGAACTTCTCTAGTAAACGCCCGCTGTAAATGTTCAAAATCTTTCATTTGGCCTATCGAGAAAAGATTCTATTTTCCGCTCGCGTATTCAATTATTGAACGTACATGTATGTATAGACAGTAAAAACTCGGATGAGTACCTGGGAGTCTTTAGTTGGGAAAGCTTTCTGCAATAGATTTACTAAAAAAGAGCATTTTTACGTTTGGCTTCTGTGACCGCGATAGGAAAGTTTGTTGTCACTATCTTTTAAGTCTGAAACAGTCCGAGTTATGTAAAGGTTTCCCGTTAAAAAAAAGTGAATAGTAGGGTTTGGTTGCTTACCAAAATGGAGCACTGTAGATTTCTCAAGTGATAATTCAGGCTTACAGTCCTTGCACCACTTTAAAATACCTTCTATGGCTTTTGAATAACTGATGATTGAGGTCTTGTTAACTATTCAAGTTTAACTTTGTTAGTCAGCAAAAAGAGAATATACATAATTATAACCGTAGGAGTAGGCTTATTAACTCTTTCAACCCGTCAATAAAGATAAGGAACAATAAGGGGGTCAAGAGCGGAGCCTTGTGGCACCCCACAATTCACTGAGAACGGGCTAGATAGACTGTCTTCCATAGAGACGTATTGTTCTATCCTTAAGAAATTTTCTGATCCATGATAAGCGAAAGCCCTTCATGCCGATGGATTCTAGTAATAGAAAAAGATCATGGTTTACTCAATCGAAATGTTTCAAAATATCAACAACAACAACAAAAATAGCAATAAATGCGTTTCCATTAGCTAGTGTATTGAGAATGAAAGAGGGGCGGGGACTCAGCTAGGGCGGCAATGGTTGAACAAGCATGACTGGTCTGATAAGGAGAGAGTATCTCATTATTCTCAAGGTATGCCATCAGAGAGTCACATATGATTTCTTCATTGTCTTAGAAATAGACGAAGTTGAAAATATAGGTCGATGATTTAATATAGAAGATTGAGAACTACTTTTCTGAATAGGTTTTACAAAAGCAACTCGCCACAAATCTGGTAGAATCCCGGTATGTAAGCTATTATCTAACAGAATCTTCAAAGGCCTAAAGGATAAAACCTTAATTTTTTCGAAAGTAGGTTTCTGATACCTTCAGGACCTGAGAGCTTCTGGTGGTAATCGAATCATTATAAATGTTTTTCATAGAATTTCACAACTAGCAGTGGTAAAATTGGGATTAGAATTTAAATTTTTCGAGCAAATGGAACTAAAATGAGACGCAGATTTCAATTATTTTTTGCAAGAACTTGTAACTGTTGCCCGAGTCATCTACATATTAGAGCAAGTACAGAATGTTTTTTCTGTCTAAAACGGTCACTGCAATTCAAATAAAATATTCTGAATTTATTTGATGATAAAAGCCGGGATTCTCGCACTATTTCAAATTAATGCCGCTCAGAAGATAACTTTTCTCGAAGGCGGGCGCTGTTTTGAGAAAGAGGCGCTTTTTTACATGCGTTTAGAACCTTATAGTCAACGGATGTCAGAAGGGTAATATATGATGTGATCCCCTGGTTTGATATATGGGATGTGCTTATCTAGTAAAGCGTTGGTAAATGAGATAATGTACTCATTAAATCGTTCGGGTGAAGTGGAGAATAGAAACGGATCCAGTCGTGTAGATATATACTCAATTAGATTAGTACTGAGCTTTGTATGATCTAACAAATGATCAATAACATAAAAATGGACGAAAACGGCTAAGCGAGAAGTCTGAAAGTTGACCCTTCTGAGGCCGTATGCATGGAAAACAGATTATAATAATCTGGATAATTCTAATCCAAGGATTACAAAATACAAAAAAGTTTTTAAAAAATTTAGGATTATGGAAATCGGTATGCATGGATGTCAGATTTCTTAAACTTGGATTATTGTCAAAAAGGACGCAGCGTAAGCACTAAAATGCATCAAAATGCACTCTAAAAACTATAATTGTCGAAAACTAAATGCACTCTAAACCCTATAATTGTCGAATATTAGTATTGTTATATAATTACAACAGTTTTTTCAATTAATTTCGTTGTTGTTAAAGCCGAGTTGAATGTTGAATGTAAAATTTGATAAAATTGGTAGATAAAATAATAATATGAAAATTTTCAACCTGTTTTAAATCAATCTGTTAGATGAAAGGTGATTTTTAGTAATCGTTGTACTCCATTTAGGACTTCTGCACTTTAGCCCCCTCTCCCCCCCCCAGAGGTTCCACGGGTCAGTTCAATTGTGTCATGTTCTTGATACGGCCTCGTTAGCGTAAACTTTTACTAAGCCTAAGCGCTTTCTGATGTAAAAATAAATATACAATAAATACTTTCATTAAATCATAGCAAATTAGAAAAAAATTTCCGTTCCGTTTTACTTTCACTACACACTTCAAAAAGAGCAACATGAACGGAATGGGTCAAATTGAGCCGAGAATCCTTTCGGATTACTCACTAACCCACCTCCGGAGTAGGGTTACGAATTTTGTCGGATTATCTCTAATCCAAAAGTATTATAGCTTCCATGCATACCGGATTATTGAAACATACCGGATTATTGAAAAGCTATGTGACGACTAGGGCGTTTGAGATTATGAAACGAATCTTATACTCCGAATACATCTAGAGCATTTAAAAAAACCTAGGACCTTTTCTATAGTCCTAGGAATTTCTCTGAGACCGAAGGTTTTAACCTGAGAACCTAGGACGTTCTAGTAGACTCTACGTTTCATTCTGAGACCCTAGGACCTACCCTAAAAACATAGGGCATAAGCAACTCGATACTTTGTTTTTTTGAACGAGAAAGTCTGGAGCATGAAAGAACTTGACCATTTTTGTTCATTATTTGCCTTTAAAGCCTTAAACAACCAAATAAGTTTTCATAACACTCATCAGGTAGATATTTCGCGTTGAAATTACTATCTTATCAAGACCAAGTGTAGTTTCTGCAGTAGTCTGGCACTTTTTTGTTTTAAAAGTGTTTTTGCCTGAAAACTCCCCCGAAATAAGCTTTTTCGGAGTAATTGGAATGAAGTTAAATATCATATTAAGTCTCAACTATCTGTTCGTAGGTGAAAGTTGGGATCCAGATACGACGCCAAGAAGATTAAGCACCGAGAAATCTTATAGAAATTCGCAGTTATTGTATCGGAGGACTTTTTCAGAATTCACAGACTTCAAACCTACTTCTTACAACTCCACCCTCGAAAAATCTTCCAAGGATTGAATTTCATTATTTGATAGACTTTTGAAAGAAAGTGTGTGAGTACTTTACACTAAAAAATAAATGGACGTTGACTATTCTAACTAAAACACTTTCAACGTCAACTGAGTCGATCATTTTAACTAGATACTTTCCATGTGATATCAGAAGTCTTTTCTGAAATAAGAAGTTTTAAGCTACCAGTTATTTTTTAATTCTTTTGTCTGAAACTTGTATTCGAATTTTTCGATAAAAATTTGCTTCCTTTTTTACAAAAAAAGTATGTAGTTGATTAATTTTTTCCGTGATTCCGCCAATTTCATAATCAAGTCTAAAAGCTCTAACCTCATTTTGAAGAAGAAAAACAACTGAATTACATGCGATACTCTATATTTTCCCACCTTATAACTCATGAAAAGATTTTCAAAATCAACCAATGAATACAATAAGTAAGGAATTGAAGAATACTGTAAATCCGTTTTATCCTGAGGCTAGACCTTTTAGACTTGATTATGAAATCGACGGAATCAGGAAAAAACAGAGTATGTTCCTCCACGTGGTGCCATCGGAAACTGCTAACTCGTAAGAGTGAGCTGAGCTGAACGCGGACACCGACACCAGGCCCGAGCGACAGGCCGGTCGGCGACTTCTTGTCGCAACTACATGGATCAAACATCTCCATGCTACAGGGCGTCCCCCGGAAGCGACGCATGTTGGCCATGCCCCACCAACGTGAATAAAATGCGCGGGCAACTGGCCGACAGACGACCAAATCTCATATCGAGAAAAGTCCGATTTGCCACCCTAAACATCGGCACACTGACCGGGCGCTGCCGTGAGCTAGCGGACCTTCTCAAACGCCGCGGAATCGATATCGCATGCGTTCAGGAGACGAGATGGAAAGGGCAGAAGTCACGAAACATCGGTGAAGGATATAAGCTAATCTATCATGGAATGACGAAGTTCAACGGGGTCGCCATCGTAGTGAGTGAAGATCTTCAAAGCCGAGTAGCCGAAGTTCAACGTCACTCTGACCGCCTGATGTCTATTTCCATTGATATTTCCGTATCCAGATTTTCTCCGCATACGCCCCACAAACTGGATGTGATGAAGAGGATAAGGACAAGTTCTGGCAGGATCTACACGACCACGTTATGAACATCCCCGCAGAAGATCTTCTGTCACTTGGAGGAGATCTCAACGGACATGTCGGAGGAGAAAGCAGCGGATACAGTTGTCACGGTGGAAAAGGATATGGGAATAGGAACAGCGATGGATGCCGAATCCTCGACTTCGCAGAAGCAGCTGGTCTTGTCATATCCAACACCTTCTTCAAGAAGAGAACGAGCCAGATGATCACGTATTCCAGCGGCCTCAACACAAGTCAAATAGACTTCATGCTGTTACGAAAACGAGACTTCCCGGCAGTGATCGACACGAAGGTGATTCCGTCCGAATGGCTCGCCCCTCAACACAAGCTGGTCGTAACTGACCTGCGTGTCAACGTGAAGAAGAGAGTACAAGTAACTGGTCCGGCAACCATCAAATGGTGGAAGCTTCAGGAATATAAATCAGCCGTCGTCACTGGTTTAACCTTCCCTGAAATCGACCCGGAAGACATAAACAGAACATGGGCCTCGCTTCGAGATTCTGCAACCGCCAACGCGAGAAGAGTTCTAGGAACGACGAAACCTGGACGCCGAAGAATCGACAAGCAGACATGGCTTTGGACAGACGAAGTGCAGCATGCAGTTCGAGCAAAGAAAGCGGCTTACAAGAAATGGTTCATCGAGAAGACAGACGAGAACAGGGAGGAGTACAAGGATGCGAAAAAAGAAGCAAAGCGAACCGTAGCCTCCGCACGCTCTGAACATCATCGTGAACTCTACGAACGCTTGGACACGAAAGAAGGAGAGAAGACCATATATCGGCTAGCGAAAGCGAGGAAAAAGACGACTCTTGACATCGAGCACTACAAATGTGTCAAGACGAAAGACGGGCGAAGGCTGCAGAATACTACAGAGATCCTCCGACGCTGGCAACAGCACTTCGAAGAGATTTCAAATGTAGAATTCCCACACCCGGATGTTCCATAAGGCCCGAAATTAGCTGGCCCAGTCTCCCGCATCACTTTTGCCGAAGTCTCAAAAGCCGTTTGCGCTATGAAGAGTTCCAAAGCCACAGGTCCAGACGAGCTATCAGCCGACTTATGAAAGCTCAAGGAACTACGAGACTCCGCGATCCCCTGGCTTACAGACTTCTTCAACGGGATAGTGGAAACTGGTCGAGCACCCGCAGATTGGTTGACAAGTGTCACGGTCCCGATTTTCAAGAACAAAGGAGATCCAGCGAACTGTTCGAATTATCGAGCGATACGCCTTCTTTGCCATACAATGAAAATTTTCGAACGTGTCTTTGAACAGCACTTGCGAGAAATCGTCAAGCTCCAACGCAACCAATGTGGATTCGTCAAAGGAACAGGCACTTCAGACGCTGTTTTCGCTGCTCGCCAGCTGATGGAGAAACACAGGGAGAAGCAGCAACCACTCCATCTCGCTTTTCTCGATCTAGAGAAAGCATTTGACCGTGTACCACACGAGCTCATCATGTACGCTCTTCGGGACCACGAAGTGCCTGAACTTCTAATTGATTGGGTCCGGCTACTCTACGCAGATGCCACGAGCAACGTTAGGTGTCCCGTCGGAATCTCGGATAGTTTTCCAGTGAGTGTGGACGTACATCAAGGATCAGCGCTATCGCCATTCCTCTTCATTCTTGTCATGGACACTATTACTCGTGACCTACAGGGTGACCTTGCATGGACCATCCTGTACGCGGATGACGTGTTCCTGGCAGCTAAAACGAGAGAGGAGCTTCAGCAAAAAGTGCAGGCTTGAAGCAGCCGACTCAGACGTAGTCCACGTCTGAATACCTCAAAGACGGAGTACTTGGAAACAATACCATCCGAAGACACCATCAAGGTAAACTGCGAAGAATTGACGAAGTCCACCTGCTTCCGCTACCTTGGATCGAACATCCAAACCAGCGGAGGCATCGACTCTGACGTGCTGTCACGTGTCAACAGAGCATGGATGAAATGGAGAGATCTCACAGGCGTACTATGCGACCGAAAGATGCCTCTGCGCCTCAAGTCAAAGATATATCGGACAGTAGTGCGCCCCGTAGCTTTGTATGGAACCGAGTGCTGGCCAACTACGAGAACAGTTGAGCGACGTCTACAAACTATGGAAATGCGCATGATCCGTTGGATCATGGGAATCTCTCTCCGCGAGCACCTACCAAATGAGACCATAAGGAGCAGATTTGGCGTCACCCCCATTGACGAGAAGATGCGCGAAAATCGGCTGAGATGAACCATCCATGTCACCAGAGCATCACCGGAAACTGTAGCCAGCACAGCCTACAATCTCGAAGTGGACGGCCGGCGACCGAGAGGGCGACCGAAGCAGCGATGGCGAGACACCATCAATGCGGACTTGAAAGCCAGTCATCTAAGCCCGAAAGATGCCGATCGGGACAAGTCGAGAAAGAAAATCCACAAAGCGGACCCTGCCATCGCGGGACAACGCTAGGAAGAAGAAGAAGGAAAAAAACAACCAACTACTCCTTTAATTGAGAAAAAAACTTACATATGTATGAATTATTTGAATATATTAGTTATAGTTATATTAGTCCGGGCGTGATATAATGGTAGTGTGTTCGACTATTGTGCGAAGAGTTCCGAGTTCGACTCCCACCCCGGACAGATCCACCCAAACCAAGGGGGTTAAGAAATATTGGTAGTGCTCATGCACGAATCTGACTCTCCCCACTGCTGCTAATCACACTAACAGTGATCTAGCATGCAGCCACTGGTTCTACCAGGATAGGTCTGTCCTGCATCTCAGGGGAGCGCGTACCCTGCCGCGAGGCGGGAACAAGCGCGAAGAAGATTATTAGTTATAGTTTTATTCATTTTTAGCGTCGGAGACTGTGTTAGAATTTGACATTGAGCAGTATGCAATTGGAGAAGCTGACTCAAGACAATGCGAGCTCTTAAGGCCTGTACCATGTACTTTGCTCTTTCTATTTCTTACTCTCTTTCTCTCTCTCTCTCTACTCTCTCTCTCTCTCTGAACTTGCAATTTCCCCCTGGTAAACACTTTTGTACAGTCCCACGACCCTCTTCAGTCATCCACCCCAATCTTTTGACATCTTTTATTATCAAGTGACATTTTTACGGTCCTTCCTCGTTTTCTGTACTGTATAAAGAAAAAACCTTTCGTTTTCTTCTCTTCACTGTTTTTCTTACTCACAGTGAAAACTTCTTTGCTTTTTCTTTTTTCTTATCCTTTCTCTCTCTCTTTTATCTCTCTCGCATCCCTCTCTCATAAAAAATGCGAACGTTAAATCGGGAGCATTGACAGTCCATCGATGCAAATAGAACAGCTGCTGTAGAGTGAAACGACATGTCATGCTATCAATTCTATAATACATACTTCAGTTATTATTGTATTTAAATACATGTGTGTAAAAATTAATTTTATTATCATCATGAATGGAAAAAGAATATTGCTGACACTTTTACGGCTAAACTTTTTGATTCTTTTTCCTTCCTTTCACTCACTTTCTCTCTTTTTCTCTCTCTAGAGTTACTATGTACATAGTTAATGCATTCAAGTTTGAGTTGGTTCTCTCAAATAACAACTTAGTAAACAGCCGAGTTGTTGATTAGATAGTATGCTCAATTCTATCAATGAATCCTCTTATATCCTTCACCATCCTACTTCTTCTCTCACTCACTATTCATTTTTCTCGCTTATTTTCCCCATAATTTTCTCTTCCTCTTTCATTATCACTATTCTTACTTCATTTCTCCTCATTCCCTTCTCAGTTATCTCTCTCTATTTTTCATTCTTTTCGTTACTCTTCAGTTATCTATCATTCTCTTCGGGACCTTCCCACTCTGCTCATTTTTTCAGTCCCTAACTTCCTTCTACCATTCGTTTATTGTATGTTGCCTCTCCGAGTCGAGACTATTCTTGCTATCTTCTATTAACATCACTTATCTGTTATACATCCATCATATGTGTGAATCAGTTGTGACTGTAGAGGCAAAGGAACGCCAGGCAGAAATGATGATAGAGTACATGCCTTCCTGGGCTCATCATTCACTCAAAGGTGAACAGTGAGAAGTGAGAGAGATTTGATGACAGAGAAAGATAGACAAATAGAGTGAGAGAAAGATATAGAGAATGAGAGCAAGAGAAAAATATAGAATGATAGAGAGTGAAGAAAGAAAATGCAGAACTTTAAAGTGAAAAAGGAAAGAAATGCGCTAATAGAGAGAAGAGAGAATCTGTCAACAAAGAAACACAGGGAAACGAGAGATCAGGGTGAAAGAGGGGAAGCAGAGAGAGAGAGAGAGAGAGAGAGAGAGAGAGAGAGAGAGAGAGAGAGAGAGAATCTGTCAACAAAGAAACACAGGGAAACGAGAGATCAGGGTGAAAGAGGGGAAGCAGAGAGAGAGAGAGAGAGAGAACGAAAGAGAGAGAGAGAGATAGAGGGAGAGGGAGAGGGAAGAAGATAGAAAGAAAGAGAAGAAGAGAGAAATACAGAGGAACAGAGAGATACAGAGATTAATGGAGATAGTGCGAAGGGAGCGGTAGTCGTACACTCCCCCCCACCTCTTTTCTCCCTTCCCCAAAAGTTGTTTTTGGTCTCACGAGAGGAAATCCGCCCGCCCACATATCGTACCTCCCCTCTTTTCCTCTTGACGGGATATCAGACAGCCCTCGCTACTTCTATGTCGTCGCCTAGCATCGCGTTTCCTGTTGCACTTAATCTTATGGATGAAATTAGTCCCACTAAAATATTTTTATTGACTTCGTTTTTGTGTTTGAAAATCGCCTTTTTCTCTTTGTTTCTGGTTTTGGTTTCTTTTTATATAATTTCTAGAGGTTTTGAATTGACTTATAGTCTAGCATATTCTATTTTAAAGTTTTTTTTTGAAAAAATCTTCAACTAAAAACTATTACAAAAAAGTCCAGTTTTTATGGTTTCGTTTTCATACGAAAGCTTTCGGCTCTTACAGTTTCTTTTTCTGATGTTTTATAGTTTTTTCAAGCACCAAGTAAAATAATTTCATACACTTTCTAACTAACTTACATCGAACAATGATATTTATTTCATTAATTGTCTGATGTGAAAAATTTTCAAAGACCTTAATAATTGCGGACATGAATGTGTATTCTTTTTGATATTGCGAACCAAATTCAACTTATTGAGAACGAATGCTCCAAAAAAATCTAATAAGGAAATATCTGCTTTCTAAAAAGTAATCGTTTTAATATCTTTTTAGACTTTTTTATATTTGTACACAGCATGAAATTTATATAAATTAATGTAAATTCGTCCGTTAGTTTTTACAATTCAATTATCTCTGAAATTCATTTTGATTGCTTTTGTTTTTGTTTTTTTAACTTTTAATTGCTTTTGTGTTTTTTCAAGTTGTATTTTTTAGAACTTCTCAGCTATTAAAATGTAAGCAAAAAAGTAACAACCTTCATGCGGAATATATTTTTTGAATAAATTCTTTGTTGAATGACGTTTCATTCTTATCAATCGTTTATTTGTAATTTTCATGTGAAACAATGTGTTAATTTACTTGTTTCACAAAAAAATTTCTTGTCTAACCCTACAAGTTTTCTTTTTGAATTTCAAATTATTTTGTTCTCATTCCTCTAGTTCATTTTTCTCTATCTCATTTTTCTCTCTCACTCATCAACTATATTTTTCTATTCTTTTCCTTTCTTATTTCATAGTTTCACACCTTATTATCAGATTTTCGCTTTGAGTTTACGTCTAATTCACATTCCACTTTCTTTGATTTGATCTCTGATTCCAACGCCATTGCAATTCCAATCTCGAAGGAAAATTGATTTGATAAATGAAGAGGATTCTTCAGTAGCGCGTGTGCTGAAATTTCAAAAGAGCGAAACCTGAGAAAAGCTGAAATTGAGAGATTGATAGAGACAGAATGGAGAGATAATGAGAGATAAATGAAGACAATGAAAGAGAAACAGAGAAAAAGACAAAGAGATATATGGAGAGATATAGGGAGAGATAGAGAAAGAGAGAGAATAAGAGATAAAGAAAGAGAGAGGGAGACAGAGAAAGAGAGAGAAAGAGATATAAAGAACGAGAGAGGGAGAGAGTAAAATAGAGAGAGAAAAAGAGGAAAGGAGAGGGAAAGAGAGAAAAAGTTCAAACGAGATTGTTTACAAAGAAACAGTAAGATGCGTCGAAGAGACAGTGAATATCGAATAACTGAGAGATAGAGATAGAGGAAGAAGAAACAGCGTGTGATTTTGAGAGAAACGGAGAGAATCCTTCACTCACCGCATAAATTAAGAACTTGACGCCTGATTCACGATTTAGACCCTGAACTGTCTTTATCTTCAACTAGACTAATCTTCTTTGGTTCTTCGGGCTCTCTTACGATCAGACTCCCTTTCTCAACACGTATCTCTCTCTCTCTCTCTCTCTCTCTCTCTCTCTATCTCTCTCTCTCTCTCGCTCTCTCTCATGTGGATGAGTTCTTTAGGTAGGAACAACAGGTGCTGTCGGTTGTGGGTTAGCGGGGGGAGTGAGGCAAGCGAAAATAACAGAGAGGGGGTTAGTACATAGAAAATGGGAACGCGTTTAGCGGAAGAAAGGATTTCATTAGCGGAACGCGAACAAAGAGAGAGCGTGAAGGAAGGGTCACATTATCAAGTTCTGAGTTGGCAAGTTTTGGTTTTAATGGTTTATATTATTCTTCCACTGTGACCGAGAAGAAGAACATCAGACTGAAGACTGTTCATCTGAAAATTTAAATCATCGACATAATCTGATTTGGGCGAAGCAGACTTCTGCTACATTATAGTCTCAGCAGTGATATCTAAAATGTAAATAAATTAAATTTATCACCTCTTTTACCTTTTTATATAATAATAACAATTTTTCTATCAAGTGATACATGAGAGACTACGGTAAAGGCTCAAACATACCAAATTCATATCAACTTGTAATATGGCGGTATTGTTGGCTTGTTGGTTGGGAATTCCTGGGTATTCTTCGAAGGGTGGAGTCGAGTTGAACCGTAACGTAATTAGTTAAGATGAAAAAAGAACTTCGATAAAAATAAGCATATGGACGAAATGAGGGTGAGCCGGCGTAAAAAGTTAGAACAAGTTAGGAAGAGAAAAAGAGTGTGTGAGAATGAAGGCGAAAGAGGAAGGTTCAGAGAGGGAGGGAGACAAAGCAATTGAAAGAGTTGAGGTGGAAAGAAAGAGAGCGAAAAAGAGAGAAATAGAGAAAGAGATAGTGAGTGAGGGAGATAGAGGAATAGAGGTAGATAGAGAGAGAGTGAGAGAGAGAGCGAGAGAGTCAGAGGAAGAGGAAGAGGAAGAGGCTGAAGGTTAGGCAAGCAGGAACGCCCGCCACATTCTGGGAAAGGACACAGTCGTCGGCAAACTCTGTGATGTTTTCATAAGAAAGATGCTTAGTACACAATGATGGATGAGCAATTGACAGCAGCACAGAAATATGGATAAGAGGGAACGAAAAACGGTAGGGGAGCCGATCATCTAACCATAAGAAGGGGAAGGGAGGGGGCGGTTTAAAAGGAGGTTTGAGAGGCGCATAAGGCAAGTATGTTTGGGAAATAAACTTGATGACCATGTTACTTACTTGGATATGAGACCATTGTTTTTTCTTTGGCGAAAGTTGATTTTGTTTGGACAGCATTCCAAAGCCATTAAATCATGCCAAATCGAAAAGCGTTATTTGTTTGAAGGATTTCTAACCATTTCTCCTCAATTTTAAATGTCAGTGTTAGTCTTAAAGTTCATATTAAAACGATGGTAAACTTTTTCATCGTCATAGTGCGTGAGACACACAAACAATTCTGCAAAACACTATCCTTCCGGGTCGAGAATAATTTTCCCTTCAGGGAAACAATGCTAATCCCGCGTACTTACTGTAATCCAATCAGGGTTCAGGGTAGCAAATGACGGTTCAGGGTAGCGAATGACTTTTGTCATTACCCTCCTTGATGCAGATCCCTGTACAATAAGGTCGCTCCGGATCTTTAATCTTTCCCTTTCTTACGCTCCTCTCGAGCTCTTTCTCCCTCTCCCTCTATTTCTCTCTCTCTTTCTCTCTTTCTTTCTCTCTGTCCTTCTATTTTTCTCTCTCTCTCTGTCTCTCCCTCCCCTTCGCGATACCTCGTTTGAACTCGTTCCCTGATCTCCACTTCACTCTCTAAGATTTGCAACCGGCTGCTTTTGCGAATTTGCATATTTTTTGTTGTTCTTTATCCATAGGAAGGGCGTGGGCGGAAGAATAAAATGAGATTGAATAGCGGGTTGGTGCCCGGAGAGAGGGGCACAGGCGGAAGAAGGGGTTAACCTCTATTCATGAGGTTGATAGGATATTTCTTGAGAACTCAAGGAGGGTCTCTATGTTGTTGTTGTTGCCGGTTGTAGCCGTCATCGAAGAGCGAGGCCCACGTGATATGTTTCTTTTCGCTTCGTCTTTCGTTGTGTATAAATCGTCAATTTTAAATAGACATCTTCAATAAGTTTGCCACTTCTCGTGGTTTCTCCCATAAGTCGATGAGTGAGAGTGTCGTAAGGTCGCCAATGCAATCGAACAGGTGTGCGACGTCATGAGGTGTGGATGAGCATGTTGGGCAGACGTCTGGGATGGACTCGTCGATACGAAAAAAGAATAAGTCACAGAGGAAGAACGAGAGTGAATTGCATATTTTAGAGATGAGATTTTGAAAAACTAAGTTTTTAAAAAGCTTTGTCCGAAATGAATGTCGAATAATCACTGGCATAATTACTAGTTTTTGTTTCACATACTACCTATACAGGGTAGTCAGTATATTTCGTGACAAACTTTTGGTATGTTTCGCGCGCGAGCTGAGACGACCTGCAGATTTTAAATCACACCATACATTTTGTTAACTTTTTATCTAGCTATAAACAAAATTTCGGTTTCCAAAAATTGTTACTCGCGTAATGGTGCGTTCTCATCATAGTCGGGACGCTATATTGTCGCTGACTATTGCTGGAAACCCCCTTCGGAGATTTCTCGATGGCTGGGAGTCGCCCGTCAGACTGTGCATCGAACTCTCAAACAAGGTACACTCACTGTCCGACCACGCTGTTGTCGTCCCACTTCCGCTCCCACCTCCCGTATCACAAATATCGTCAAGCAACGCCTGAACCGCAACAAAGGCAAAAGCTTCATAACAATGGTTGCCCAGCTGGATTTGTCATACGCTACGATGTGGAATATTGTTCGACAGAAGCTAGGTATGAATTCATAAGAGTATCAGAAGGGTTATGGTCTCACTCCTAAGCAGCAGAAAGCATAGTGCGATAAATTTTCTGATCTATTTGCTCGGACCGCGACTGAAGAGCATTTCATGAACCTCTTTACCGATGAGAAGACGTTTACCGTGGAGAGGAGCTTCAGCAAACAAAGTGATATGATGCTTGCTCAGTCTTCTGAAGAAGCTGATTCTGCCCGCCGAACAGTCTCATGAGCTTTTCATCCGGAATTTATCATGGTTTTCGCTGGCATCTGCTCCATGGGTAAAACTCCCCTCTTTTTAGTCAGAAAAGAGGCCAAAATAAATACGCAAGTATACATTTCGGAGATTCTTGAACATCATGTGAAGCCTTGGGTTCAGCGGCACTTCGGGACACGGAACTGGACATTCCAGCAAGACGGCGCTCCTGCTCATACCAGTAAGAAGACACAAAAATGGATATCACAAAACTTCACCTCTTTCATCGCCGCCAAAGATTGGCCTGCTAAAAGTCTAGATTTGAATCCAGTGGAATACTCCATTTGGTCCATCTTGGAGAGTGAAGCTAAAAAATAAAAAAAGCTAAAATCCACACCTCGTTGTCCGGTCTCAAGACTTCGCTTGAGGTAGCATGAGACCGAATTCCCCAGGAAGTTTTGCGGTCCGCTTTCTCTGCCTACCCCCGTCATCTGGAGGCTGTCATTCGCAAAAGAGGAGTTCATTTCGATTGAAAGTTATGAATTTTTATCATAGGACAGATATTTACATTTGTTGAGGAGAAAGTAAAATTTCGGTCTTTTGAAAGGAATATATGCGGTAAAATCCGTGTCACCAAATATGATGATCACCCAGTACATATGTATGTACATGAACCTCAAGTGAGCGTCTCGTTAGTTTCTTTTTTCGATCAAATCTTTTCTTACTCCAATTTTTCCGGTTTCTCCCATTTTTGCTTATGTTTTCTTTACTCAATTTCTTCTTTCTTCAAATTAAACATTCTTATGTATCTTATAACTACGTTAAGCTCATTTTCACCTCTCTTACATACAAACTATCTCGCTCTATCTCCCTTCCTCTTCTTCATTCTTTTTTTTCATACTAACAAACCCGCTAATAGGGTAGCGAAAGTTCAATTGAACGTCAGAACGCAATGGTAGTTCTGTTCCCATATATGGCGGCGTTGTCTTGGTGAATGTAATGTGACAGGGTTGTTGTTTTTGTGACTTTTCGTCTCCTCCATTCCGATATTTTCCAAGGCAGACATCGCCTTTCTGTCCCCGTTAGTTGATGTATACCATATTTGAACCTGAAAAAATAGCTAGACAGTACACTGAAAGAGAGGAAAACCTCTTGAAAAGACATGCTATTTAACTAAAAATTCAAGTCTTTCCCACTGCAACTTCGATGAGCTCTTTGCACTTAATGATGCGCATCTTAACCTGTGGGGCACGGAGCATGTTAGGAGCTATGCACCATAAAATCTACCAAGGTAGAAAGCGTCAGAGAGCGAGAGAGGTGGAGAGGGAGAAAAAGAGGGAGACAGGTAGATAGCGAGAGAGTAACAGAAAGAGAGATGCAGGGTGATACAGAGAGGGGACAGGAAATACTTCAACTGAGGAAAGAGATTCACGCAGGGAGTAGGTCAGAAATAAGAAGAGGTTGTTTGAGGCCTGTGGAACAGTTAATGAAAAAGAGCGGAAATCAGAAATTGCCAATGAGTCATCAAGTCTTATCTGTGTCGTTGAACCGTAGATTATATTGTTGAAGTTTCAATATTTCGACAAAGATTAACTCATTGAGAATCATCACTACCATGCTTGACAGAAAGTTTGTTTTTTTTTTGAAGAAAGGAAGATTTTTATAACACAGGGCTGAGCAATTGTTGTGCGTCGAGGAAAATATAAAACCTTAAAATGAGCATTATCATGTGTGCGTGTGTATCTCAGTGGGAAGAGCATTCGCCCGGAATGCGAAAGGTCGCGGGTTCGGTTCCCGTCACACCACACGATTTTCGCACAAGTTTATGCGAACAACCCGCTCCTCCGCTCGGTTGAAAAATTCGTTGCTTGAGATCAACGAGGACTAGGGTATACTCTAATTTACAAAGATGATGATGATAGCCGAACCAAGAAAGCCGCTTTAGATATGTAGGTCATTTTTGGGCCTGTTCGTGGAAATGTTTCCTCTTTGATCAACGATTTAGGCGGGAAGAAAAATTCAAAAAACATATTCCTAAACTTTTAAATAAGATTTGTTTGAATCTTAAAAGAAGCTGTCGGCGGATATTAGCGAGAGAATCATCGGAGTCAGCTTTTGTCACATAAACAAAAATTATATTTAGTCTGTCCGCATACATATGCGATTGACATATGATCTCCTGTGGATGCCATTGAGTCCAGCCGCCATTCACTCCCACAGTAACTGCCTCGGATTTCTTCTCGTCGCTTTTTTGGCCTTCCTCTTCCTCTACATCTCTCTCTTTTATCTCTCCTTTCTTTACATTTCTTTTCCTATCTGTTTTTCTCTCTCTCCTTCTCTTTCTCTCTCTTCCCCCTTCTTCCTCCTCTCTCTGGAAGATGTTTTCGTCTATTATTTATTTCTTTCTTCTTTACCCTCTTCTTCGCTGTCTTCTTTCCCTGTCTTCCTCTCGCGCACGCCCGCTACAGCTAAAACTCTCTCTCTCTTACTCTCTCTTTCTCTAATTTACTGTCTCTTTTTCTCTCTTTCTCTTTCTCTCTCTCTTCGACCATCTATAATATTCAGCCTAATTCTTCACTATCACCCTACAGCAACAACTGCTCCAGATGTTCTCATCTTCTTCCCTCTTTTTTGATATGAGACGATTAGATGATTGAATATTGCTCCCTCAGTAAATCAACTTTGAGAGTTTTGCCTTCGGGCAATGTAAATCTTTATTAGACTCTGGGCTATTTTTTTATAGCGTCTCTTTCTAAATGACTAAAAGATGCAATCAGGTTATACTGGTGCAGCTCACACAGTCCTCAGTTTAAAATGAACAGTAGGAGTTGTGATTACAGATTCAAAAACGGCACCTTCTTTTAAGACCTAAACCTGATTTCCGGTCTTTCTTATCACAGGATGAGTCTACTTCTATATGTATCTCTTTTCTTTCGCATTCCTTGTTGACCCTTATTATGTGCTACCACTCCTTTTTACTTTGACATCTTCTGTCTCTTTCTGTCTTTTTTCACTTATCTGTCTCTCTCTCTCTTTTTCCTGTTTCTTTTTGCCCTTTGTTTCTTTCATTTTCTGTCTCTCTCACTTCTATCTCCCTTTCTCTCTCTCTTCCTCCTTTTCCCCCTCTTCTCATTTTTTTTGTCTCTTATTGTCTTCTTCGGTCGTTTTAGGATCACCTTTCTGCACGTTCTCCAGCTCACGCAACCTTTGCATGATTCTGCTCACACTCTCTTGACCAAGAAGGCAACCTTACTAAGATGGTACTAATGTTTATTATGGGTTCTGATCAGTGTGCAAGATAACATCTTATGGATAGATGTTACGAAAAATTTGAGAGTGAACAGAAGGATGAGAGAGCGAAACATCTGAAAAGAAAGAAAAACATAAAAGGTTCGAGAAACGTGAGAGAGAAAAAAGAAAAAAAAAGTATAATTTAGATACAACTGGAGAGATTAAAAGAAATTTTTTACTGACTATACTAGAGGGAAGAAGGTAGATAAAAGTAAGAAGAAGAGTTCATTATCTATCCTCATCAACATTGGCTTAATCATAACATCATAGGGGTTCGGAATAATATGAACAATATTATTTTGATTACTCTAGTGGGTTTGTGTTTTTGGGTTCTGAATTTATTTATATCTTTATCGCCAAAGGATAACTTGTTCAGTGGTATCACTAACATGGTGGACAGAGAGGGTTTCGAGTAAACTTGGGAAGAGGAATAAGCAACTGTGGCGTTGCGCTGAAGAGTCCCAATAGGACCGTTCACCTTTTCAACCTCATATTTCCAAAGAGTCCTCTGAATCGGAGTTGAAGTAGAATAACAGTAGTTTTGTTAGTACTCGAAAATAGACGAGTCAAGATGAAAAGTCGTGGACGCGACCGACATTCTTGCTTGAATAAGGAAATAATGATTGAAGAATTGGTAAATTTATTATTCATGCTTCGAGGGCTTGACTGCAGATTGGTCGATTGTTGGAGAGATAGGTTATAAATAGCACTTGAAAATGGAATTAAAACCTAATAGCATTGAGAATAGGAAAAAAGGACCTACTCAGAATATTTATGGATTTATTGATTCAGAACGCAAATCGGTAGACCACATCAACAAAAAGGCTTCGTGAGCAGACTGCAAAATTATTTCCTTCTAAGCGAAACCGAATTTGTTCCTAATTTTTAAGTAGCTTAAGTAACGTATTACGGTATTCAATAAGAAGTTCATCCTTGAATGTCGGTAGACTTCTAAAAGCCCCATTCTTCCTTTTACTGTCTCTCTCTCTCAAAAACTTTTTGCTTCATCCTCATTTTATATTTTCTTCGACTTTATAAATTCCCCACTGGTCTAACTCTCTTTTCGTTTTTGTTTCGTCTTTGTATTCCTTTTTTTTCGAAAGTTGTCATACTCTCGCTCTCTCTTGAAGTCTCTCTTTCATTCTCTCTTTGAGTCGAGAATGAAAGAGAGACATTCTTATTCTCTCTTTGCCTTCTTCTGTTTATCTCTCACTATTACACTATCTCTCCTTTATTTATCCCTGACGGTATCTTTTTTCTTCTTTCACTGTCTGTCTTTTTTTCTTACTATTCTCTCAGTGTTTCTTTCTCTTTTTTCTTTTGCTATTCTACGCATTCTTTGCCTTACCCATTGAACTCCTAGTCTGATTCGCTTCACCGCTCCCTCTACCGTAATCTCGAATGATACCGGAGAGAGGAAGAGGAAGCATGGGCAGCTTCTTCCTCTGATTTCCTCCTTCGCAGTAGATATTGAGCACCTTAATTGCAATCAAGATACCCTGAAAGTTTTTGGTAGCTCTTTTCCTCTCTCCCTCTCTCTCCCTCTCTCTCTCTTTCTCGCCCTTTCCTTCGTCCCTCTCTCCTTCTCTCCTTCTCTCTTTCTCGCTTTCTCTCTCTCCCCTCTCCCCCTCTCTGTTTCTCTTTCACTTTCTGCGGACTAACTAACTTTACTCCCAAGTTCCTCTCCAGGGCATATCATGCATGGCATCAGAAGCTCTCGGTGCTCAACACCATTGCAAAGTTAATTATGCAATGACTTCTTACCACACTTTCCTTTCTTTCTCTTCCGTTCAAAGAGTTGATAGGAAAAAGTGGAGAATGCACACAAACTTATCCCATTTTCTCTTTCTTTTTCTCTTTCTCTTTCCTTCCATATCTCCGTCTCTTGCTCATTTTCTTTCTCTTTTTTTCTTGTCTCTGTTTCTCTTACTTTATCATTTGCGGCAGTGCCCAACTAAATCTTGCCCTTGATAAAAAGCGAAGTGAAGCGTGTAATTTCTACGCAGCTCAACTTATATTCTTCTCTCTTTGAGTTACTCAAAAATATATTGCAAAATTCTAGGTTGAACAAGTGGTAAAGAGCCTATCAGTTTGAGAAACTCGATCAATGAAGTGGCAGCTAAAAAGTTTTACCAATGGATTCGGAGCACGAAATCAATAAGTAAGACTGCAACTATAACATTTGCACAAGATCACGGAACAGTAAGAATTTTTCACGAAAAAAAAATACAAAAAAATTGCTTCAAGAGGTTATACGGCGAGTATGCAATGTCGACCTGCTCATTATTTACCATTTTCAAACCCTTCGCTTCTTCTTTAGAAGTAGGAGTGACAATAAAATGACGTCGCAATGCGTTAATGACATTAGGGCGACTACCATGAGCGGAATCACTTATTCTCAATCATTCCGTCCTTTCCTCTTGTCTTTTCTAACTCATGTTTCCTAGATAGGGTGAACGAGAGAGATTTGAAAAGAAAATCAAATAAAGTTACAATTGAATAGGAAGAGAGAAAGAGTGAGATAGAATTGGGAGAGAGGGAAAGTCAGAGAGAACAAGAAATAGAGAGTTAGAGAGAGTGCATTAGATCATAAATGCTCGGAGTAAAGGGGTTAGTTGAAGAATTAAAAGGAAGATTGAAGAGAAAACACCGCCCATTTACAAAACATCCTTGCGTAATTCTCTTTAACCCCGCGGTGTGAGATAGAGAGAAAATAAGTCAAAGAAACGTGTGAAGAAAGAGCTGTGATAGAGAGAAAAAGATTTCGAGAAAAGGAGAAGACTAAGAGGAAGCGGTTATTGAGTGTTACCGTTTGACTAAGTTACCAAACTCTTTCTTCCTTTTTTCTTAGTTGTGTGCTGGAGCTTAGCTTTGTTTGTGTGCGATTAATGCCTTCAAAATGACTCGTTGCCCAACTTATAAATAACTTTACAACTTATCCACAGTTATTAGCTTGATTTATTATTATTTATACGTCGAACCAATTAATAAGTTCGAAAGAGTATTTAAAAATTAAGAGGAGTTCAATTAGCGAAGAATTTTTTGTGGCCTTGTGGCCCACCTCAATGATTAAACTTTTTATCTCTTGCCTTCCTCTTTCTCTATCTGTCTCACTTTCTCTCTATCTCCTCTCTCTCTCCTCTCTCTCTCTCTCTCTCTCTCACTTTCTCTCTCTCTCTTTTTATCTCGCTCACTTTCTCTTTCTATCTCTCTCACTTTCCTTCTCTATCTCTCTCACTTTCTCTCTCTCTGTCTCTCACTTTCTCTCTCTCTATCTGTCTCTCTCTATCTCTCACTTTCTCTCTCCCTATCTCTCACTTTCTATCTCCCTATCTCTCTCTCTCTCTCTCTCTCTCTCTCTCTCTCTCTCTCTCTCTCTCTCTCTCTCTCTCTCTCTCTCTCTCTCTCTCTCTCTCTCTCTCTCTCTCTCTCTCTCTCTCTGTTTTCGATGAATTACATATTTTCGATTCTCGCTTTTCCGTCCCGATCAAATTCCTTTTCCGTTCAATTTCTTTTTTTTTCTTGATCCGAGTTCTATTTTCTTTAGCTGTTTTTCATTTTTTTCTCCTCGCTTACAGCCTCCTACTCATTATCTTTTTTTCCTTTTCCTCTATTTTTCGCTTTCTCTCTTTCTTTTCTTTTCTTTATTTTCTTTTTTTCTTTTCAGGTTTTCCTTTTCATCAAATCTCGAAATTTTATAATGAACTCGCTTTTCAAAAACATGTATTGAAAATCAAAAGCATCTTTCTTTTTGGAATTTCAAGTCAGACGGAGTCCACTTCCTCATAAAGATATTTCTTTGTGGTACTAAATATTTGTTTCAAGTTTAGCCTTAGAAGAGTTCGTTTCTATGGTAATTTTCCATTAAAATACGTGAGCTAAAAATTCCCTTTCTAATCTTTCTTTTGTTATTGTTAACTTTTTTGGTTTTCATGGTTCGTTTTATAATTGATTTTCGTATATTTGTTCCATGTACACTAGTTTCTTGTACTCTTGGTCGTTTACGCTTGGTTATCGTACTCTTGGTCGTTTACGCTTGATTTCGGTTAGTGAAAATTTGCTTTCAATAAAAAATTTGTCTTAATTTTTCATGAGAATTAGTTTTTTCTCAACTCCGTTCTTTTCGTTTGATTCTCAAATAACCGCAATTTGAATCTCTTTCGCAACAGCGTAATTCCACTTATTTATATTTAGACCTTGGCCTTAAACGATTTAAATCAACTCAACTTTCTGTGTGACTCATCTGGAGATACAAAGCGAAAGTAAAAATGTGCACTTTTTATTTACTCAGTTGGGATTACTAGGTTGGCGTCAGAAGTTATCTGAAGATCTGCGAGATTCAAGTGATATGTACCCAAACCAGGAAAATGAAGTATAGCATAGTTCCGGGTGTAGATAAGGAATTAAGAGGGGCAAAAAGGCGCAAGAATGAGCTGTCCGCTTGTATTTTCACTTCTTTCGATCCTTTTTGTGCTGTATAAAAAACGATTATTTTCGCTCTTTTTCTCTCCTTTTTCTGGCCCTACTTCGTAACTAAAAACACAATTCAAAAAAGTGAAATTTATGCCAGTAAATGTTCTGAGAAAAAAACCTGCTCAAGGTCGAAGCAGCATTTTCTAAAACTCGCTTTGCAAACCAGGTGTGAATCTAATGATAAGTTTTAAAACCTTCATTTTTGATCTATCGGTTGCTTCGTTTTTTTTTGTTTCTCGTCCTGATAACGTCCTCATTTCCCGGACTCTTCGTCTAAATGAAGTGGTTATCAGGACAGAGTGGGAAGGATACCAAAACTTCCCAGAGCACTGCAACAGTTGCTTTTTCCTCTGACTAATTTTTTTCTTTCAAAAATTCACTCTGTCAATCATCTGAGCAATGACTGTCTAAACAATCTATCCTTTATTGAGAAAAATGTGTCGGAGTTCTACAACCATTTTCAATATTCCTATTAAGTATTTTGAAATGTAAAAAAGATTATGTTTTCTTGCAATGAAGTTGAGAAAAAATTTCACTATTTTTGTTTCTTGTATCACAAAACGTAAGAAGTTTTTGAAATAAATAACTGAAATGATTATCAACAATTTAAAATCATTGATTAGTTTAATGGCGGAGTTTTAAACAAAACTTTCGCAGTTTTTGAAATTTATATTATAATTAAAAATCTATTGATTTAAAGAGAAGGTTAGGAGCTATTCTCTCCGGATCGATTGGTTGATTTTGGTTTCTCAGGGAAACATAAGCTTGAAGGCTCATCTTTATTTACATTACCATCTCAAAATACACTTCACTTGTTTCTTGATTATTGGCGTTTTCATCGCCGAAGTATAAGAAGCTTAGGGTTTATCGTTAGCATTGTTGAAAAAGAGGAGCTTATAAATGAGAAGAGTAGTTGGAAAAATAACTGTGCAGTTGGGAGAAGTCGGGTTGATCATTTAATGCTTCAATCACATAACATCGAAGAATCTGCAAGATCAGAACGTAGTTTCTGAAAGAAATTTTTTGTATTAGTTTGCGAAATAAAAATTGAGAGGAAAACGTAAAAAGCGATTTCCCCTTTACTAAGGGGATGAAACATTACTAGTTTCTCATCCGTAATCTTACGTGGGCAGACGGCAATTACCGGATTACATATTGATCTCTCACATGAAGTATAACGAGTTCTTTAAACTTCTCTTAATCAATTTCTTCTGCGCACATTGAAACAACTAGGAGATTTAAAACGTAAAAAGCGATTCCCCCTTTACTAAGGGGATGAAACATTACTAGTTTCTCATCCGTAATCTTACGTGGGCAGACGGCAATTACCGGATTACATATTGATCTCTCACATGAAGTATAACGAGTTCTTTAAACTTCTCTTAATCAATTTCTTCTGCGCACATTGAAACAACTAGGAGATTTAAAACGTAAAAAGCGATTTCCCCTTTACTAAGGGGATGAAACATTACT
Source organism: Allodiplogaster pararmata (assembly GCA_964056735.1). Classification (NCBI taxonomy): domain Eukaryota; kingdom Metazoa; phylum Nematoda; class Chromadorea; order Rhabditida; family Diplogasteridae; genus Allodiplogaster; species Allodiplogaster pararmata. The sequence continues at coordinate 43,953,533 of OZ057405.1, forward strand.
AGTTTCTCATCCGTAATCTTACGTGGGCAGACGGCAATTACCGGATTACATATTGATCTCTCACATGAAGTATAACGAGTTCTTTAAACTTCTCTTAATCAATTTCTTCTGCGCACATTGAAACAACTAGGAGATTTAAAACGTAAAAAGCGATTCCCCCTTTACTAAGGGGATGAAACATTACTAGTTTCTCATCCGTAATCTTACGTGGGCAGACGGCAATTACCGGATTACATATTGATCTCTCACATGAAGTATAACGAGTTCTTTAAACTTCTCTTAATCAATTTCTTCTGCGCACATTGAAACAACTAGGAGATTTAAAACGTAAAAAAGCGATTTCCCCTTTACTAAGGGGATGAAACATTACTAGTTTCTCATCCGTAATCTTACGTGGGCAGACGGCAATTACCGGATTACATATTGATCTCTCACATGAAGTATAACGAGTTCTTTAAACTTCTCTTAATCAATTTCTTCTGCGCACATTGAAACAACTAGGAGATTTAAAACGTAAAAAGCGATTCCCCCTTTACTAAGGGGATGAAACATTACTAGTTTCTCATCCGTAATCTTACGTGGGCAGACGGCAATTACCGGATTACATATTGATCTCTCACATGAAGTATAACGAGTTCTTTAAACTTCTCTTAATCAATTTCTTCTGCGCACATTGAAACAACTAGGAGATTTAAAACGTAAAAAGCGATTTCCCCTTTACTAAGGGGATGAAACATTACTAGTTTCTCATCCGTAATCTTACGTGGGCAGACGGCAATTACCGGATTACATATTGATCTCTCACATGAAGTATAACGAGTTCTTTAAACTTCTCTTAATCAATTTCTTCTGCGCACATTGAAACAACTAGGAGATTTAAAACGTAAAAAGCGATTCCACCTTTACTAAGGGGATGAAACATTACTAGTTTCTCATCCGTAATCTTACGTGGGCAGACGGCAATTACCGGATTACATATTGATCTCTCACATGAAGTATAACGAGTTCTTTAAACTTCTCTTAATCAATTTCTTCTGCGCACATTGAAACAACTAGGAGATTTAAAACGTAAAAAGCGATTTCCTCTTTACTAAGGGGATGAAACATTACTAGTTTCTCATCCGTAATCTTACGTGGGCAGACGGCAATTACCGGATTACATATTGATCTCTCACATGAAGTATAACGAGTTCTTTAAACTTCTCTTAATCAATTTCTTCTGCGCACATTGAAACAACTAGGAGATTTAAAACGTAAAAAGCGATTCCCCCTTTACTAAGGGGATGAAACATTACTAGTTTCTCATCCGTAATCTTACGTGGGCAGACGGCAATTACCGGATTACATATTGATCTCTCACATGAAGTATAACGAGTTCTTTAAACTTCTCTTAATCAATTTCTTCTGCGCACATTGAAACAACTAGGAGATTTAAAACGTAAAAAGCGATTCCCCCTTTACTAAGGGGATGAAACATTACTAGTTTCTCATCCGTAATCTTACGTGGGCAGACGGCAATTACCGGATTACATATTGATCTCTCACATGAAGTATAACGAGTTCTTTAAACTTCTCTTAATCAATTTCTTCTGCGCACATTGAAACAACTAGGAGATTTAAAACGTAAAAAGCGATTTCCCCTTTACTAAGGGGATGAAACATTACTAGTTTCTCATCCGTAATCTTACGTGGGCAGACGGCAATTACCGGATTACATATTGATCTCTCACATGAAGTATAACGAGTTCTTTAAACTTCTCTTAATCAATTTCTTCTGCGCACATTGAAACAACTAGGAGATTTAAAACGTAAAAAGCGATTCCCCCTTTACTAAGGGGATGAAACATTACTAGTTTCTCATCCGTAATCTTACGTGGGCAGACGGCAATTACCGGATTACATATTGATCTCTCACATGAAGTATAACGAGTTCTTTAAACTTCTCTTAATCAATTTCTTCTGCGCACATTGAAACAACTAGGAGATTTAAAACGTAAAAAGCGATTCCCCCTTTACTAAGGGGATGAAACATTACTAGTTTCTCATCCGTAATCTTACGTGGGCAGACGGCAATTACCGGATTACATATTGATCTCTCACATGAAGTATAACGAGTTCTTTAAACTTCTCTTAATCAATTTCTTCTGCGCACATTGAAACAACTAGGAGATTTAAAACGTAAAAAGCGATTTCCCCTTTACTAAGGGGATGAAACATTACTAGTTTCTCATCCGTAATCTTACGTGGGCAGACGGCAATTACCGGATTACATATTGATCTCTCACATGAAGTATAACGAGTTCTTTAAACTTCTCTTAATCAATTTCTTCTGCGCACATTGAAACAACTAGGAGATTTAAAACGTAAAAAGCGATTCCCCCTTTACTAAGGGGATGAAACATTACTAGTTTCTCATCCGTAATCTTACGTGGGCAGACGGCAATTACCGGATTACATATTGATCTCTCACATGAAGTATAACGAGTTCTTTAAACTTCTCTTAATCAATTTCTTCTGCGCACATTGAAACAACTAGGAGATTTAAAACGTAAAAAGCGATTTCCCCTTTACTAAGGGGATGAAACATTACTAGTTTCTCATCCGTAATCTTACGTGGGCAGACGGCAATTACCGGATTACATATTGATCTCTCACATGAAGTATAACGAGTTCTTTAAACTTCTCTTAATCAATTTCTTCTGCGCACATTGAAACAACTAGGAGATTTAAAACGTAAAAAGCGATTCCCCCTTTACTAAGGGGATGAAACATTACTAGTTTCTCATCCGTAATCTTACGTGGGCAGACGGCAATTACCGGATTACATATTGATCTCTCACATGAAGTATAACGAGTTCTTTAAACTTCTCTTAATCAATTTCTTCTGCGCACATTGAAACAACTAGGAGATTTAAAACGTAAAAAGCTATTCCCCCTTTACTAAGGGGATGAAACATTACTAGTTTCTCATCCGTAATCTTACGTGGGCAGACGGCAATTACCGGATTACATATTGATCTCTCACATGAAGTATAACGAGTTCTTTAAACTTCTCTTAATCAATTTCTTCTGCGCACATTGAAACAACTAGGAGATTTAATAACATAAGCGATCGGATCATATCAGAGTTAAGCCCCTCGGAAGATAATCGCCATGACTTCTTTTAAAAAGCTTTCGAAGAAGTTCATACATAGTATCTGAGTTTTGAATCTAAGTAAAAGTTTTGAATCTCATCCCTAATCAGTAGAGAAAAGTTTCGCTTCTTACCAGTAAAGTCAGGCAGAAACCGATTTGATGTCAATCGGAACCGTACTATGAAGCTGTTTGCGTTACGGAAACTTGGGATCTGCGAGTATAAATCATAGTAGTTTGTTATCGGTGTGACTTTGATTTTTTCACAAATAATTATTCAAATGTTTAATGCATGATTGGTTTTTGAGAATGTATTACTGTTTAATTAACAATTGAATTTTTCGATATTTAAATGACTGCTGTTTTGAATGCAGTTTGTAGTTTGTAGCTGATTCATTCGGTAGAAATCTTTTTCCAGTTTTTTATTACAAAAAAATTTCCAATAAGTTCTTAGTAAATTCGAAAATACATTAAAAATATTTCTTAAAAGGCTCAATAAAAAAATTTTAAAAAAGTTCTTGCTGTTAAGTTTTTTTAATGGAAGACTTTTAAAAAAACTTTCATTCGAAGTAACCATGATGCTTTTTCCACTATTGAATTTAATAAGATAGTCAGAAGTTCAAAAAATTTGTTGTTTATTCAGTAGTTAAACAAATATTTTTAAACAGCCCAGTCATTTTCAGTGTTTTTTCTTCATTTTGAACTTCGGAATATCTTATTTTACAACGTAGGTTACTGAAAAATTGTTTTTTGTTTGTTTTTCCGGCTTTGTCTTGCTTCTCCGCTCAACGACCTAAACTAGAATAGCATTGAAGCTTCCCATGCTCAAACCAATTTCCTTAGACAGTCTTGAAAGTTCAACGGAATTTTCTCCACGTTTTGGTTATTCCGCTTCTGTGGAAGTCCTCTGATCCTATGCTCAGTGTCACTTAGAGGCCTCTATACTTTACTGTATTGTTCACCTCTCCCTCAACCTCTTCTTTCTCTCTCTCTCTTACTCTCTCTCTCTCTCTCTCTCTATCTCTCTCTATCTCTCTTTTTTCAAGCTATTTATCTCTCCTTTCTCTCCTCTTTCTCTTCCTTGCCCTCTCTTTTTCCAGCTCTCTCTTTGTTTACTACTCTTCATTCTTTCATTCCACTCTATTTTCTCTCCTCATCTCAATTTCTTTGTCCCGGATTTAGAACATCATCATCAAGAGCATCATCAGCTACTTTTGCTGTAGCCAATCCTTTATGATGCACCGGCTCCTTGAAGAAGGTCCGGAGGGGGCTTGCCCGGTCACCCGCCCTCGGACTGGTTCTTTTCCTGTTCCCTCCCTCCTTCTCTCCCTCCTTCTCTCTCACACTTTCTCTTTTTCTCACAAAAAGGGTAAGTAAAAAGTAGATGACTACTCACTCACTTTCTTGCTAGCTATATATTTTCGTTTTATACTCTCACCTTCTTTCTCTCTCTCTCTTTTTCTCTTACTTCTCTCTCTTTCGGTCGCTCTGTTTCTCAATTCTCTCTCTCTCTCGCTCTCTCTCTCTCTCTCTCTCTCTCTCTCTCTCTCTCTCTCTCTCTCTATATCTATCTGTCTTTTTTACCACTTCCTTTTTGCCCAGCTGTCTGGCCCTGTTTACTCTCTATCTCTCTTTCTCGCCTCTCTCTCTCTCTCGGTCATAACACCTCCGGTATAGTAAGGAGGGAGCTATTTCGAGCAGATCCGTTCCGAAAAGAGATCTCTGTCCAACTACTCAAAGTGTTTCTTTGCTGCAATCATCTCCTTCTCCGTACTGTTCTTTTCTGTAAAAGGACCAAGATAGAGCGGAATAGACGGCGGGGTTGAGGGAGACAGAGAGAAGAGAGAGAGAGAGAGAGAGAGAGAGAGAGAGAGAGAGAGAGAGAGAGAGAGAGAGAATTTTGAGATAGAGAGAGAGAGATAGTTTTGTCTTTTTGTTGAGAAGGATACATTTATATGATGATGAAGAGCACAGGTACTGGCTATCTGGAATGTACAATGGAGCCTTTTTTCGGTTACAAATTATTCGATAGGAAGTTTCCATTCACTCATTTCCGATTATACTACGAGAAAAAAGCTCTTTCCTTAGGATAAAAGTGCAATTAATCCCGCTAAATAATCCTCGTGAAACTTTCTGATGGTACTACTGGGAGAAAAAACTCAACAAAGATTTTCGTCATGAATCTCTTCTGCTTCCGGAGCTAGTGTAAACAAGTTTGAACCTATAAGATATACGTGTGGAATCTTCGAAAACATTTGCGAACTATGAAAAGTGAAGGAACATGATGCAGATTGCTGACAGCATTCATACGATTGTAGTCTCTGGGAATAAAAGTAAAGAATCTCGTTAATTCGAAATAATTAACTAACCAAAAACTCCTTTTGGGAGCGAAGAGATTAGAGATAAGCAAGTATTCTTCTTCATTGATTAAACTGTCATCCGGAAAAAAACTAGTAAAATAGGTGGAATCGAACCAAGTTATTAATCTATCAACTACCGCGCCGCTACCAGTTGCACAATCAAGAAATCTTATCCTATAACTTGCCGTCATTCCTAATTTTCTGCGTTGTCTTAAACGGCTACCTTGCAAAACCTTTCTCCACTTCCCTCATACCTTCTTTTGGAAGCGCTGTCATGTGTCTAAACCATTCCATTCCTTTTTCTCTACTTTCTCTGAGGGCCGTATGCACTTACCATTCTTGATGGTAAATGATGAATAAAATAGTGTTCAGTGTTCTAGGATAACAATGTTTTCTTCATCATTTCCCACGAAAAATGGTACGTGCCTATGGCCCCTGGAGCTCTTTGATATCTTCCAAAAGTTTTGATGACAATGAAAGAAAATATAGAAAAGCTAATGAATTCTAATCGGAAAGTATTTGAAGCTAAGGAGTAGGCTTGTAGAAACAATAAAGTTTGCTATGAAATCAACTCCCCTTTGATCTCACTATTTCTACTTTTGACGTTTTATCAATTATGGGAACATGAGCATTTTGCGATCTTTGAAAAAAATAGGTTACACTTTTCTGCCTATACATAAGTAGTTCACACCATTCTGACGGCAATAACTCATATTGGAACCGCACTTCGAACCCCTCGTCTGCACTAGAAACGTGTAATCTACCGAAAAGAAACTGCTACATCGACTGTTTGGGCTGTGCTGGAAAATGTGTGCCAAAATTTTTAAGCCAAGACAGTGTTTCCGTTCAAATTTAGTAAACCACCCGTGGTCACAAACGGATGTTTTTATCATTCAGTTGAACTCATTTGTACTCGGTATATCAGACTATTCTCTGGTTTTTTTTTTTGTAAAAGTCAAAAGAGCGAAAAAAAGAGAAAGAAACCGACTTTTTCAGGGTTAGTGGAAGAAAGTAAATTTATTTTTATTAAGCCACAAGTGGTTTCACTTTTTGACACCGGTCGCTCTAAGCCCGAAGAAGAAAGAGAGAGAGATAGAGAGATAGAGATAGAGAGAGAGAGAGAGAGAGAGAGAGAGAGAGAGAGAGAGAGAGAGAGAGAGAGAGAGAGAGAGAGAGAGAGAGAGAGAGAGAGAGAGAGAGAGAGAGAGAGGTGAAATGAGTAGGTCCTGAATATCCTGATTCACTCCTGCAAAAAGAAAAGATCAGAAAGAGCATTGAAGAGTAAGACGAGAGGAGGAAGAGAGAGAGAGTGAGACTAAGGATTAGAATTAGAAAACGAAAATACCAGAGAAAGTGGAAGGCTTGTTCTCTTCTCTCAAGACTCATCAACAATTATTGTCTGTCTGTCTACTTCTCTCTGCCTGCTCTCTCATTCATTCCATCTTTAACTCTCTTATTCTCTCCCTGTTTTTTCCTTGTCTCTCTCTCTCTACCTTTTTAGCTCTATCCCTCTTTTTTCTCTAATTCTATCTCTGTATTTATCTCTTTCACTGGCAGACCATATCCCTTTCCATCCCTCCACCTTTTGTCAAGCGGCTTCTCGAGCATTGAGCCTTGCCATCCCGATTCGCTATTCGTCGTAGTTGACTCCCAATCTCCTCCCACTTTGGTGGGGCCTTCTCTCGACACTTTGTCACCCTGACAGTAGCGGCTGCCTTTTTCTGAAATCTGAGGCATACGAAAAGAAACACCTAGCCTTACTCCTTCGAATCCAGAGAAGATCAAGGATAAACGACTAGCGTCATCCACATTCTTTACCTCATCTCAAATTGGTTTTCCTAATGCCGGAGCCGCCCGCAGCAGAAGCTGAGAGGAAGGTTGACATAGAGAGTTCTCAATCTTCGGACCAGGAACTGAACTTGGTACTCACTCCGAGGAAATCCTTGCTCGCTGTATCAGTCAAGGAAGAGAACCTTTTCAACGAAGGGGAAACTGCAAAGAAATCCCTACAAGCCTCGCCAGTCAAGCAAGAAAATGCAGCGATTGTTGGAGCAGAACCCATGGGAGCTTCAGTCTACCAGGAAGGTCTCCCTCCTCTCAACCCACCCTTCACAAATGCGCTGCTTGCTCAGGCGGCGAATATGCAAATGTTCGGTTATCTCATGCGTCACTATCAAAGTTGGTTTTCTCGTTTGTAAGAAATTGTCGCAGAGTTCTTGAAAGAGCTGAACGTTTTTTGCATTGATATTTTATTGGTAGAAGCGTCGCTTGGACAGCAAAATGGCAGGTTCGGATGCCGCTTAGCGTAAAAACTTGTGCGAGTTTTCAAAATCCTGAATCGTTCTTATATTTACAAGTTAGCCTTCTTCCGCTTCATTGGAGAAGTTTAGGATCTTCAGAAAACAATCGCGTATATTTTTCCAATATTCAAATTGCTAATTTAAATTTTTTTGCATTATTTTTGAATCAATTTTTTGTTTCTCAAAACTCTGATGCATCTTGAAACTTTACTGTTTCAATTAATTTTATCATTTTTTTTGAGAAAAATCTTGTTTTAATTATTTTCCTCGAAGCATTTTTTTAGGGTGAAAATGAGACAATTTTGTGCTTCTGTTCTCTGTTGATTGCAAAAAAAGTTGTTGAAAGTCTCAAAATAAGGTTGGGCGTATTTGTGAACAATAAGTGCAGCTCGGGTTTTATTCTTCGAAAGTTTTCTCGCAGCTGAGTCATTGGATATCAGCGAAATGATTGAAAAAATCAAACTGTTACCAATGCTTGGAATGTTGAATGAGATCTTGAAGAATTTTCATTTTAAACTGTAACTCAAGTCATGTGTCAGAGATTCTTTTTCTCATTTCTTTTGGAAATCTCCTTGGTTTTCATTCACCTACATTGTTCCTCTCTCTCTCTCTCCCTCTCTCTCTCTCTCTCTCTCTCTCTCTCTCTCTCTCTCTCTCTCCCTCCCTCACTCCCTCTTAACTTTCATCTTCGATTCTCTAGTTTTGTCCAATGCCGTATATGAACAATTTGATTTTTCATCGTTCTCTTCCTGTTAATGTCTCAAAACTTCCCTTTATTCCAATAGCGTTATCTTTCTATTTTCTGACTTCTAATCAGTCGTTCGTTCCCTTTCTATTCGTTTCTTCTCAACTCTCACTTAATCCACTTCCGTCTATTTTGTTTTATATTCGGTTATAAGTCTTAGTTTTAGTCTTATATGAATCTTCGTCAATTTGGGTTTGTTTTATGGGAGTGAGTAATAAGCTCAGAGGTGTGAACTCGCTGATAAACTCCTTTCTTTCATCTTACCGCAACGGAAATCAGTGGACAATTGTTTACGTTGAGCTTTATAACACTTTTTTCTTCAAAAGCCGTTTCAAACGACATTACTCATGAGCGCAAAAAAATTGTTATAAAAAAAACCGTGCTTTGTTAAGTTTATTCATACTTTTTACACCTTTTTCGATCATTTGAGTTATGACCGTGAACAATTTTGTTTTT
>OZ057405.1:43962725-43993390 GCA_964056735.1 Allodiplogaster pararmata
AAATTTCACTATTTTTGTTTCTTGTATCACAAAACGTAAGAAGTTTTTGAAATAAATAACTGAAATGATTATCAACAATTTAAAATCATTGATTAGTTTAATGGCGGAGTTTTAAACAAAACTTTCGCAGTTTTTGAAATTTATATTATAATTAAAAATCTATTGATTTAAAGAGAAGGTTAGGAGCTATTCTCTCCGGTTCGATTGGTTGATTTTGGTTTCTCAGGGAAACATAAGCTTGAAGGCTCATCTTTATTTACATTACCATCTCAAAATACACTTCACTTGTTTCTTGATTATTGGCGTTTTCATCGCCGAAGTATAAGAAGCTTAGGGTTAATCGTTAGCATTGTTGAAAAAGAGGAGCTTATAAATGAGAAGAGTAGTTGGAAAAATAACTGTGCAGTTGGGAGAAGTCGGGTTGATCATTTAATGCTTCAATCACATAACATCGAAGAATCTGCAAGATCAGAACGTAGTTTCTGAAAGAAATTTTTTGTATTAGTTTGCGAAATAAAAATTGAGAGGAAAACGTAAAAAGCGATTCCCCCTTTACTAAGGGGATGAAACATTACTAGTTTCTCATCCGTAATCTTACGTGGGCAGACGGCAATTACCGGATTACATATTGATCTCTCACATGAAGTATAACGAGTTCTTTAAACTTCTCTTAATCAATTTCTTCTGCGCACATTGAAACAACTAGGAGATTTAATAACATAAGCGATCGGATCATATCAGAGTTAAGCCCCTCGGAAGATAATCGCCATGACTTCTTTTAAAAAGCTTTCGAAGAAGTTCATACATAGTATCTGAGTTTTAAATCTAAGTAAACATCCCTAATCAGTAGAGAAAAGTTTCGCTTCTTACCAGTAAAGTCAGGCAGAAACCGATTTGATGTCAATCGGAACCGTACTATGAAGCTGTTTGCGTTACGGAAACTTGGGATCTGCGAGTATAAATCATAGTAGTTTGTTATCGGTGTGACTTTGATTTTTTCACAAATAATTTTTCAAATGTTTAATGCATGATTGGTTTTTGAGAATGTATTACTGTTTAATTAACAATTGAATTTTTCGATATTTAAATGACTGCTGTTTTGAATGCAGTTTGTAGTTTGTAGCTGATTCATTCGGTAGAAATCTTTTTCCAGTTTTTTTATTACAAAAAAATTTCCAATAAGTTCTTAGTAAATTCGAAAATACATTAAAAATATTTCTTAAAAGGCTCAATAAAAAATTTTTAAAAAATTCTTGCTGTTAAGTTTTTTTAATGGAAGACTTTTAAAAAAAACTTTCATTCGAAGTAACCATGATGCTTTTTCCACTATTGAATTTAATAAGATAGTCAGAAGTTCAAAAAATTTGTTGTTTATTCAGTAGTTAAACAAATATTTTTAAACAGCCCAGTCATTTTCAGTGTTTTTCTTCATTTTGAACTTCGGAATATCTTATTTTACAACGTAGGTTACTGAAAAATTGTTTTTGTTTGTTTTTCCGGCTTTGTCTTGCTTCTCCGCTCAACGACCTAAACTAGAATAGCATTGAAGCTTCCCATGCTCAAACCAATTTCCTTAGACAGTCTTGAAAGTTCAACGGAATTTCCTCCACGTTTTGGTTATTCCGCTTCTGTGGAAGTCCTCTGATCCTATGCTCAGTGTCACTTAGAGGCCTCTATACTTTACTGTCTTGTTCACCTCTCCCTCAACCTCTTCTTTCTCTCTCTCTCTCTCTCTCTCTCTCTCTCTCTCTCTCTCTCTCTCTCTCTCTCTCTCTCTATCTCTCTCCCTCTCTCTCTATCTCTCTTTTTTCAAGCTATTTATCTCTCCTTTCTCTCCTCTTTCTCTTCCTTGCCCTCTCTTTTTCCAGCTCTCTCTTTATTTACTACTCTTCATTCTTTCATTCCACTCTATTTTCTCTCCTCATCTCAATTTCTTTGTCCCGGATTTAGAACATCATCATCAAGAGCATCATCAGCTACTTTTGCTGTAGCCAATCCTTTATGATGCACCGACTCCTTGAAGAAGGTCCGGAGGGGGCTTGCCCGGTCACCCGCCCTCGGACTGGTTCTTTTCCTGTTCCCTCCCTCCCTTTCTCTCCCTCCTTCTCTCTCACACTTTCTCTTTTTCTCACAAAAAGGGTAAGTAAAAAGTAGATGACTACTCACTCACTTTCTTGCTAGCTATATATTTTCGTTTTATACTCTCACCTTCTTTCTCTCTCTCTCTTTTTCTCTTACTTCTCTCTCTTTCGGTCGCTCTGTTTCTCAATTCTCTCTCTCTCTCGCTCTCTCTCTCTCTCTCTCTCTCTCTCTCTCTCTCTCTCTCTCTCTCTCTATCTTTCTATCTTTTTTACCACTTCCTTTTTGCCCAGCTGTCTGGCCCTGTTTACTCTCTATCTCTCTCTCTCTTTCTCGCCTCTCTCTCTCTCTCTCTGTCATAACACCTCCGGTATAGTAAGGAGGGAGCTATTTCGAGCAGATCCGTTCCGAAAAGAGATCTCTGTCCAACTACTCAAAGTGTTTCTTTGCTGCAATCATCTCCTTCTCCGTACTGTTCTTTTCTGTAAAAGGACCGAGATAGAGTGGAATAGACGGCGAAGTTGAGGGAGACAGAGAGAAGTGAGAGAGAGAGAGAGAGAGAGAGAGAGAGAGAGAGAGAGAGAGAGAGAGAGAGAATTTGAGATAGAGAGAGAGAGTTTTGTCTTTTGTTGAGAAGGATACATTTATATGATGATGAAGAGCACAGGTACTGGCTAGCTGGAATGTACAATGGAGCCTTTTTTCGGTTACAAATTATTCGATAGGAAGTTTCCATTCACTCATTTACGATTATACTACGAGAAAAAAGCTCTTTCCTTAGGATAAAAGTGCAATTAATCCCGCTAAATAATCCTCGTGAAACTTTCTGATGGTACTACTGGGAGAAAAACTCAACAAAGATTTTCCTCATGAATCTCTTCTGCTTCCTGAGCTAGTGTAAACAAGTTTGAACCTATAAGATATACGTGTGGAATCTTCGAAAACATTTGCGAACTATGAAAAGTTAAGGAACATGATGCAGATTGCTGACAGCATTCATACGATTGTAGTCTCTGGGAATAAAAGTAAAGAATCTCGTTAATTCGAAATAATTAACTAACCAAAAACTCCTTTTGGGAGCGAAGAGATTAGAGATAAGCAAGTATTCTTCTTCATTGATTAAACTATCATCCGGAAAAAAACTAGTAAAATAGGTGGAATCGAACCAAGTTATTAATCTATCAACTACCGCGCCGCTACCAGTTGCACAATCAAGAAATCTTATCCTATAACTTGCCGTCATTCCTAATTTTCTGCGTTGTCTTAAACGGCTACCTTGCAAAACCTTTCTCCACTTCCCTCATACCTTCTTTTGGAAGCGCTGTCATGTGTCTAAACCATTCCATTCCTTTTTCTCTACTTTCTTTGAGGGCCGTATGCATTTACCATTCTTGATGGTAAATGATGAATAAAATAGTGTTCAGTGTTCTAGGATAACACTGTTTTCTTCATCATTTCCCACGAAAAAATGGTACATGCATACGGCCCCTGGAGCTCTTTGATATCTTCCAAAAGTTTTGATGACAATGAAAGAAAATATAGAAAAGCTAATGAATTCTAATCGGAAAGTATTTGAAGCTAAGGAGTAGGCTTGTAGAAACAATAAAGTTTGCTATGAAATCAACTCCCCTTTGATCTCACTATTTCTACTTTTGACGTTTTATCAATTATGGGAACATGAGCATTTTGCGATCTTTGAAAAAAATAGGTTACACTTTTCTGCCTATACATAAGTAGTTCACACCATTCTGACGGCAATAACTCATATTGGAACCACACTTCGAACCCCTCGTCTGCACTAGAAACGTGTAATCTACCGAAAAGAAACTGCTACATCGACTGTTTGGGCTGTGCTGGAAAATGTGTGCCAAAATTTTTAAGCCAAGACAGTGTTTCCGTTCAAATTTAGTAAACCACCCGTGGTCACAAACGGATGTTTTTATCATTCAGTTGAACTCATTTGTACTCGGTATATCAGACTATTCTCTGGTTTTTTTCTTTTGTAAAAGTCAAAAGAGCGAAGAAAAGAGAAAGAAACCGACTTTTTCAGGGTTAGTGGAAGAAAGTAAATTTATTTTTATAAAGCCACAAGTGATTTCACTTTTTGACACCGGTCGCTCTAAGCCCGAAGAAGAAAGAGAGAGAGATAGAGAGATAGAGAGAGAGAGAGAGAGAGAGAGAGAGAGAGAGAGAGAGAGAGAGAGAGAGAGAGAGAGAGAGAGAGAGAGAGAGGTGAAATGCGTAGGTCCTGAATATCCTGATTCACTCCTGCAAAAAGAAAAGATCAGAAAGAGCATTGAAGAGTAAGACGAGAGGAGGAAGAGAGAGTGAGACTAAGGATTAGAATTAGAAAACGAAAATACCAGAGAAAGTGGAAGGCTTGTTCTATTCTCTCAAGACTCATCAACAATTATTGTCTGTCTGTCTACTTCTCTCTGCCTGCTCACTCATTCATTCCATCTTTAACTCTCTTATTCTCTCCCTGTTTTTTCCTTGTCTCTCTCTCTACCTTTCTAGCTCTATCCCTCTTTTTTCTCTAATTCTATCTCTGTATTTCTCTCTTTCACTGGCAGACCATATCCCTTTCCATCCCTCCACCTTTTGTCAAGCGGCTTCTCGAGCATTGAGCCTTGCCATCCCGATTCGCTATTCGTCGTAGTTGACTCCCAATCTCCTCCCACTTTGGTGGGGCCTTCTCTCGACACTTTGTCACCCTGACAGTAGCGGCTGCCTTTTTCTGAAATCTGAGGCATTCGAAAAGAAACACCTAGCCTTACTCCTTCGAATCCAGAGAAGATCAAGGATAAACGACTAGCGTCATCCACATTCTTTACCTCATCTCAAATTGGTTTTCCTAATGCCGGAGCCGCCCGCAGCAGAAGCTGAGAGGAAGGTTGACATAGAGAGTTCTCAATCTTCGGACCAGGAACTCAACTTGGTACTCACTCCGAGGAAATCCTTGCTCGCCGCTGTATCAGTCAAGGAAGAGAACCTTTTCAACGAAGGGGAAACTGCAAAGAAATCCCTACAAGCCTCGCCAGTCAAGCAAGAAAATGCAGCGATTGTTGGAGCAGAACCCATGGGAGCTTCAGTCTACCAGGAAGGTCTCCCTCCTCTCAACCCACCCTTCACAAATGCGCTGCTTGCTCAGGCGGCGAATATGCAAATGTTCGGTTATCTCATGCGTCACTATCAAAGTTGGTTTTCTCGTTTGTAAGAAATTGTCGCAGAGTTCTTGAAAGAGCTGAACGTTTTTTGCATTGATATTTTATTGGTAGAAGCGTCGCTTGGACAGCAAAAATGGCAGGTTCGGATGCCGCTTAGCGTAAAAACTTGTGCGAGTTTTCAAAATCCTGAATCGTTCTTATATTTACAAGTTAGCCTTCTTCCGCTTCATTGGAGAAGTTTAGGATCTTCAGAAAACAATCGCGTATATTTTTCCAATATTCAAATTGCTAATTTAAATTTTTTTGCATTATTTTTGAATCAATTTTTTGTTTCTCAAAACTCTGATGCATCTTGAAACTTGACTGTTTCAATTAATTTTATCTTTTTTTTTGAGAAAAATCTTGTTTTATTTTTTTTCTTCGAAGCATTTTTTAGGGTGAAAATGAGACAATTTTGTGCTTCTGTTCTCTGTTGATTGCAAAAAAAGTTGTTGAAAGTTTCAAAATAAGGTTTGGCGTATTTGTGAACAATAAGTGCAGCTCGGGTTTTATTCTTCGAAAGTTTTCTCGCAGCTGAGTCATTGGATATCAGCGAAATGATTGAAAAAATCAAACTGTTACCAATGCTTGGAATGTTGAATGAGATCTTGAAGAATTTTCATTTTAAACTGTAACTCAAGTCATGTGTCAGAGATTCTTTTTTCTCATTTCTTTTGGAAATCTCCTTGGTTTTCATTCACCTACATTGTTCCTCTCTCTCTCTCTCTCTCTCTCTCTCTCTCTCTCTCTCTCTCTCTCTCTCTCTCTCTCTCTCTCTCTCTCTCTCTCTCTCTCTCTTGATCTTGTTTCTCTTTTTCCTCTCTTTCTCTTCCTTTTTGCTCTCTTTTCTATCTCTCTCTCTTTTCTCATTATCTCTTCTCTTTTAGACCATCGTTTAATTATATGGAACTCTCCTGCCTTCATCCTTGCCTTTGTCTTGTGTTTCACAGTATTGTGATTAATGATGTGAGTGAGTCGTCAGTGCATTCTGGTTGATGAGAAGTAGTTGATGGAGGGAATTGGAGATCTGTTGACTGATGAGCGGAGATATGGCAACGGCGGTGATAAAGAACCGTTGGGCGAAGATGGAACAGAAATTGTGGAAGTTTGAGAGAGAGAAAGAGAGACGATCGAGAGAGGAATAAATAGAGAAAAAAGAGAGGTAAGAGAGAGGAAGAGGGAGGGATAGAGAGAGAGGGAGAGAGAGAGGGGGAGAGAAACGAATGAGAGAGGAATGAAGAGAGAACGTAAGAAAGAGGAAAGAAGAGACAGAGCGAGAGGGAGAGGTATGTATAGAGAGAATGAGACACAAAGTGACCAAAGAAAAGCGATTGGTTAGATTTAGGGTCTGCCGAGGCATCACTTTGATTGGTGTTAGGTGCGCAGTTCTATTGTTAGCACCTATACTGTTGTTTTGATTGCTGATTAACTGAGAGAAAATCACATCTTTCAATAGAGAACACCTATGACATCTTCAGGGTTCAAATCAACGATGAATTAAAACAGAAACTTCTGAAAAATGTTCCAGATGACTAAAGTATTATTGAGGAAGGAACGCGAAAACAGTTTAAAAAGCACAATAGGAAAAAAATAGTCAGGGGACCAAGAGATAAAAAAATGACCCCCATACTGATGCTGGCCAGTTTATTTTCAATCATTTCCAACCCATCACTTGGAAGAGAGCGGAAATCGTTACAACAGGTTGTTTCGTGACAGCAGAATGTAGATTGTTCACTGATAAGGCTAAAAAAAGTTATCACTGCTTTAAAAAAAGGGGTGTGAGAATCCGGAGCATTCGATGCTTCTAGCTAGTAAAGGGTGACAGGGTGACGAAGACATAGGATGCGGAAAATGATACAGAATAAACGTCTTAAAGTATTAATTTGGAGACAGAGAAATAATATATATGCGAGAAATAGAGGAGAAAGAAAGAGAAAGATAAAAAGAGATAGTAAGAAAGAGAGATAAAGAGGAACAGAGAGAGATAGAGAGAGAAGGGAGCAAGTAAAGTCAGTTACTACTACTGACAAGGTAGGAGGACAAGAAAAGGCAGTAGTTTAGGCGGAAGAAACAAAAACCCGTTTTGAGGTGATCCCTTTCCGACCGTTCCTTTTTCTTAGTTCTCTCTTCATCACTAGTCTCTCCTTATATTGGTTCGCGCACTTCCTATACGCATTTTAAATGACAGAGAGAGAAACGAAGACATAAATTGCGAGAGGAAAAAGGAGGGAGAGAGAGATTGAGAGAGAGAGAGAAAAGAAGGGTAGAGATGTGAGCCGATAAAAAGAGAAAATCCGAGTAGTGACAAAGCAGAAGGTTGAAATGATTTGCTGCTATTGATTTCGGTGTAGCGAAATTTAAGTGAAAATAAATGGCTACCTACCTTTATCAATCATTTTACCGGCTTTTTCTATTATTCCCACAGTTATACCTTTCCTTCTTTTTCTCTTATTGTCTACCTCACTTTTTTCTCTTTCTTTTTTCCCTCACGTCTTTGTATCTGTCATTGTTCTCTTTCTTCCTCTCTCTCTCTCTCTCTCTCTCTCTCTCTCTCTCTCTCTCTCTCTCTCTCTCTCTCTCTCTCTCTCTCTCTCTCTCTCTCTCTCTCTCTCTCTCTCTCCCTCACTCCCTCTTAACTTTCATCTTCGATTCTCTAGTTTTGTCCAATGCCTTATATGAACAATTTGATTTTTCATCGTTCTCTTCCTGTTAATGTCTCAAAACTTCCCTTTATTCCAATAGCGTTATCTTTCTATTTTCTGACTTCTAATCAGTCGTTCGTTCCCTTTCTATTCGTTTCTTCTCAACTCTCACTTAATCCACTTCCGTCTATTTTGTTTTATATTCGGTTATAAGTCTTAGTTTTAGTCTTATATGAATCTTCGTCAATTTGGGTTTGTTTTATGGGAGTGAGTAATAAGCTCAGAGGTGTGAACTCGCTGATAAACTCCTTTCTTTCATCTTACCGCAACGGAAATCAGTGGACAATTGTTTACGTTGAGCTTTATAACACTTTTTTCTTGAAAAGCCGTTTCAAACGACATTACTCATGAGCGCAAAAAATTGTTTAAAAAACCGTGCTTTGTTAAGTTTATTCATACTTTTTACACCTTTTTCGATCATTTGAGTTATGACCGTGAACAATTTTGTTTTTGGAAAAAGTATATAGATTCATTCTTTCATTTTGGAGCTACCTAAACTTCCTTTTCCCATTTTAGAAACTATGGAGGCTATTTTTAGCCGCGAGTCTTTCGGCATAGTTTCTTGCCTATCAAGCATTTTTTCTTCTTTTTTTTTCTTCTTCTATTTATGTTGACAAGACCGATGTCAAACGTCCGAATTACAGCAAACCCTTTATTGTTTCTAGATCCATTTTTCACTCTGCAAAATAAGATAATTTCCATTTGTCTCGGTTTTTTCGTCAAAGCTCTCTAAATATCAATTCTTTTGAGTTGTTTTGAGCTGTTCCTCAAGCGAAACATCACCTCTCTCTCTCTCTCTCTCTCTCTCTCTCTCTCTCTCTCTCTCTCTCTCTCTCTCTCTCTCTTGCTCTTTTTCTCTCTTACTTTATCTCATGCTCTCTCTCTCTTTGTCTCTCTCAATCTCTTTGTTTTTCTATCGGTCTAGCTTTTGTGATTTTTTTCTCGGTTTCCTACAGAGTTCAATGTTTTGTAGTAAGATTCTTTTCTGGATTACATCCGGTTTTCCTCTTCAAGTTTCTGTATAAACTCTGCCGATGCAATGATATGTTTGTCTATATATGTAAGATAGACTGAGAAAAGGCGTGGAAATCGCTACTATGTTCTCACTTATTTCAAAAATATATAAGCGCCTGTGGCAATGCGGCCCAAAGAGTAAACTATTCGATTGACTCATCCGATTCATTCTTGTCAAATAGCCTTAAAAATTGCAAGACTTCCCCTGCACGAGTTGCTTAGTCGGAAAGAGCAGAGCTCAAAAAACATTAGCTTATGTTCGGTTCTCCCCTAATCTTACATGTATGCAAACACTCTGTTCACAAACTAGTTGATTTCAGGCCTCGCAGCCCCGCCCGGCCCTCGAGAGCTTTCGGTTACTTTCCCACAGCCGCTCTCCGTCTCATTACCGGTGACGCAAACGCAGAAGCGAGAGAAAAGAGAGCTTACAGCTCTGGACGCAGCAGCAGCTCAGACCATCTCTCTCAGCAGCAGCAACATGGACTCCAACATCACTCTCTGGCAGTTCCTCCTGGAGCTTCTCAAGAGTGGAGAGCAGCCGCATATCATCCAGTGGACCAACCACCAAGGAGAATTCAAGGTTAGCTTAACAAAAAAAAGCAATTTAAAAGCCCATGCACTCATTTAATTTTTTTCGATGTTTTTAGAAAGAAGATTCGGCAAGAATTACCTATTACCATTAGATGTACTGTGACTGTGCAGAGCTCCAATATTAAACTGAGAATATCAAGCTACTTGCCCTTCGCTTTCCTATTCTGTAATTTACGAAACTTGTCGTATTCGCAGCTTATTGACGCGGAAGCGGTCGCGCGTCTTTGGGGCAATCGGAAGGCAAAGCCGAACATGAACTACGATAAGCTGAGCCGCGCATTGCGCTACTATTACGACAAAAACATAATCAAAAAGGTGAGTAACGCCTTTTTCCCGAACGTGAAGAATATATCGATAATTTTGCGGTAGCTAAAAAAATTTTTAATGCAGTGCTTCAACTACAATTTTTTTGCAAAGAAAAATTCATTCGTTATTACTATGGAGAGATGTATTTATAATTACCGATGATTCCCACAGCTGGATTACTCTCTCAGCCTCCCATGTTAAAGAGAACGTCTGAATCTAGTTGGCCTGAGTACTTTAGCTGAAAGAAGGGTGATTGCAGACCTTAACATGGGTTGGAAAATCAATGATGTCGTTTTTTGTTGTTGCAAAATCACGCATTTTCAAGCGCACCTCCCCCACTCGTACAAATATAAATGGTATTGCAATTGAATGTACTTCTTACACTTCTAGATTCAATTGTTTCGGTTTACGGGTTTCAAGAATGTTTTACGGAATCTCGAGTGAAATATTGAATTCAGGAACAGTAGAGCAGTTCATAAATCGTCTCCGTAACGAGAATGTGCTGAGTGAACTCGAAAATAATCAGTAGCATTTAGAAATTTGCCTTACCTGTCGCCAGCCACACTTATGTATCATTTACAATGTATCTCACCATAACCTTGCTTTGTAAAATGTCGATAAAATAAAAATATGACAGTTTCCATTCAATCATGTAAGTGAATAATAAAACATATCGTATGCAAGATATGAGTGAATAACTTGACATATCACAACGACTGCTGATTCAGATCTTTGTTTGCTCATAAAATATTGCGTATCTGAGGAGTCGGGTCCAGCAAGAATATAAATAAAAAATCTTTTTTTTTTATAAATTCGTTAATTTTGTCATTTGAATCCAGGTGAACGGACAGAAAGTTCGTGTATCGCTTCGAGATGATCCCCGACTCTTCCGCTTCCATCTCACCGCTGTCCCAAATGTTCGGCAACACTCCCTCCCAGATTTCCAGCAACAGTAGCAGCAACATGCAGGAGTCGACTGACAATCTTTCTCTCTCGAGCCATCCCAATGCTTCTCCACCTAAGCATCCATATTCTCAAGGTAAGCATAGAAGTCGCTTGGCGTATTGAATGGCAAAAATCTAATTGTCATCATAACCAGTACGAGCTTCTCTACCGAGTCGCTGAGTATTATTAATTCCAAAGGTTATTGTTTGTAAAAAAACAAAAAGTACTTTGTATTTTCGCTTCGCATGATACTTTGAATGTTTGGTTAATATGATAAAAAAAAGAGAAGCTGAAGCGAAAAAGCAACAATTCCTTTTTGATGATATCGATTAGGATGATGACTACCCATCAATGCGTTTTCGGTAGTATAGGGGGTGAAACGCTCGCTCCGGTCACAAAGATACGTCTGGGTGTGATATCGCTTCGTGCTTTTACGCTATACAATCACTTATAGAGCAATCATTTTCAAACGAATGTTTTTTTTTTCTGCCAGATGTGTTTGTTTCATTTCGCAGACAATTTCTTCACATGATGTGAATATTCTCAATCATTCACCACTACATTCATTCGAACAGTAATTCTACTCTGGTAGCGAACAAGTGAGAAGGAAGAAGATTAATCTGTTCCTATCTTAGTTTTAGTTAACATGTGACCCAAAAGATCACCAATTTATATGATGGGAGGTACAAAGATTAATTTGTGAACATCTTGAATGAAATGAGAGAAAGAAGAATCAGTATTGTACTGCGGAACTGGGATTATGAACCTAACTGAGCATATCTGATGTTTGTTCTTAATCCGGCGTCACTAACTTAAAACTATGCGACTGAGAATTTTTTCTTTTTTTTTTAGCGAGCAGAATCTTTCAGAGAGTTTCAGACAAAAAAGGTTGATGGAAAAATTTGATGATAATGGAGTAGCAGAGTATTTTGTTGAACCATCAAAGTATATGTAGTGAACCAGTTTTTTCCAGTAAAATTTCACACTCCCGGTGAACCTCTCACAAAGCAAGTTTCAAATAACCCGATCAAACTATCGCATACCAGTGCTATTCCTCGCGGCGGAGCCGAACCTGAACGTCTCTTTCATACCCGCACCGTTATAAGAGCGTTTTACCAAAGCACTTCCAAAAAGTAATCCTTTGAAGGTTCCACCCCAAGGGCATCGAATCCTAACTGCTTATCCTCCCTCTACCTCTATCACACTTCCTCTGCCTCCTCCCTACACCCGCTGCCTTCACACTCTGCTCCCAGCACCACGACCATCTCCACCACCACCACCTCGGCCTTCCACTCGACGCGAGTCCCTCACCCTCATCACTCTGTCGCCGCCACTCCCTCTCCTTCTGAGAGGTTTGTATAGTTATTTTTTGAGTCATTTACTCATACTTTATCAATCTCTTATAAGACCTTATTTCTCCCAATCTTCAATGACAAATTTAAAGTGAGTCTGCTGAACTTCCGATTTTATCCTCGATAAATATACTGTGTTTGTTTTTTCTTGTCAGAAAGAGTAACTGAACAAACGTTTTAAAAAAAACCTTTAAAAATATTTTTGAGGGGGAAGGCGTTTCAATGATTTGAGGTTCCATTATTACCTTAGGCCAGTTTGATTAGACAAACTCTGACCAATAGACATTTATACCCGGTAAAACGACAGTGAAGCACACTCTTAGACTTATAAGTATCAAGATATCCAGAGATCATCTCTACTGAAATTTTATTGGGCAGTGCGTGCAGCTCGGGAAGTGTCAATTCGAACTCGTCGACAGCTTCCTCGGTCACGTCTTCCACTACAGAGTCTATCACCTTACAGCGACCAACCACTGCTGCAGGTAGAAAACAATGGTCGTCAAGAAATTGGGAAAGATGTTTCACGAATGAACTAATACGATTGTCTTGAAATAAACCCCAAGAATCCCCAAGCAATACATCTTCGGTTTTGTTTTCGAATGTGAAGATGTGCACATTTCGTAGCACTTCAACGGACGGATTTGACGTATGAAAAACTGTGATTAAGATTTGTAGTAAATAAATTTCGATGCTCTTTAGTTTCAACTTTCCCTGATGTTGTGAAAATATCACTCACAAGATTAGTTTATGTAGAAAACGCAATTTTAAAATTCCTTCAAAAACTAGAAGAGGGCAAAAAAGCCTGCTATGTGCGGTAGAAAGGTTTGCGTTGCAGTTTATAAAAACAAGTAGGTGTGATATCTAGTGGGTATACTTTGAAGCTGAGCAATCTGGAGCGAGGGGTAAAATAACTCGTAAAGCGAATCAAAAATGAGAGTAGTGAGTAATGGGGTCATAGAGTTCATCGAAACCGAGGAGGAGAACATAATCAGCGGATTTTCATCCGAGTTAATATGCAAACGCTTCATCTCGGTGTCTGTAAACAAGTCCTGGATCTTCTCTGAAAAAACTGTAACTCAGAATTGTTGCTTAAGGTAGAATTTATGAAGAAAATTCTTTGCAGGATGTGACTGTGTTTTTGACTCAGAATTACAAGAAAAAGAGATAACTTATCATAAATAAAGTTGTTTTTTTTGGATTTTGCTAAGTTTCAGTGAACGGTAAAGGTTCAATTAAAGTTGAGAACATTGGCCTGAGCGTATTTTTTTGCATCCTTTCAAAAATATCTTTACAGTTGCACCTATGAATTCGCCCAAGACGACGCTTTCGTATCACTCGCTGAATCCTTCCACGTATTCATCCGCCTCCAACGGCTGCTCCGCTTCTACACTGAAAGACCTCTCTCTAAAGAGGAAGACGCAATCAAGCGGCGATGAAGTGAGCAACAAGATTGCGCGACCAACGCCTCTCTCACTACTTACGTCGCCCTCAGAAGGCCACCATTCCTCCGAGAAAAACGCAGAGAACCCGGTCACTCCCTCGAGCTTCGCCTTCACGAAGCCGAGCAATCAGACTCCGACAAGCGCGAACTCTTCTTCTTTCTTGTCAAGAAGAGCTCCCCGGCCAGAGCCGCTTAACCTCACCAACGTTATGGTATTATTACTTTGTCTTTTTTCGTAGTTTCGAAACTAATTTAGTCGGAAAAAAATCACCAAATGATGTTTAACAAGTAAAAATTTTGCAAAATTAAGACAGATTCCTCATTACTGAGACATAAGAACCGAAGAAAATTTTTTTTCCACACTGAGACAAAAATTTTCTTTCGTCGCGCTCAGACAGGTTTCTGGGTTCATTTGAAGGGGCTTATAATTGAGTATGTAGTAGACAAAAAGAGTTGTTAAATGAGTATACGGTAACCTTGCATTTGTAGACGACAATGGCTAGCAGCCTTCCACATGCTTTTCTCAACCAGACATCGCAGATGCCGATGTCGCCCGCCATGCAACTAATCTCCCCGCTCTTACTACAGTCCCAATCGGTAATGCCTTTTCAAATTCGTTTGAAGCCGAGGGGTTGAAATTTGGGGACAGTTAGTTTTTTGAAGGGTAAAAAGAAACTTGTGAAATTTTACAGTACGTGCTGCCACACACCCACACACCCAAACGGCTTAGCTGCCCTAAAACACGGCCTGGCTCTAATAAATTCTTTTTTCTTTCTCTTTCTTACCTTTTTCTCTTTCTTTTTTCTTTCTCTTTTTTCTTTTTTTCTCTTTCTTTTTTCTTACTTGTTCTCTTTCTTTCTTTTTTCTTTCTTTTCTTTTCCTTTCTTTTTAAATTGTCTTTATAAATTTTGGGGAAAGGAAAGGGGGAGGGGGGTTTACCTAAGCAGGGAAGAGAGGGCTATAAAGGGGGGAAGGGGGGCCCTAAGGAGAAAGGGGGGGGGGGAGGGAGTTTTCATGAATAAAATCTCTTTCTGAGAAAAAAATCTTTGGACGGCTAAAGTAGAAGGTAAATTGAATTTTAGGTTCCCCCTGAAAGCAATTGCACTGTAATAAAACAGGTTGTAGAACAGGTACCCACTTCTGCTATTTCTCTCTCTGTACTGCTGCCTCGCTGTCTCTACTGACTATCTGCTCTTTCTCTCTCTACTGTTGTGCCTTGTTTTCGAGCCCGAACGCGTGTGAGAGAGTGAGAGAGTTTGAGAAGTATTTGAGCGAGAACGCGCATGAGAGAGAGAGAGAGAGAGAGAGAGAGAAATTTTGAGAAGCTTTTGAGCGATAACGCGCATGAGAGAGAGAGAGAGTTTGAGAAGTTTTTGAACGCGAACGCGCATGAGAGAGAGAGAAAGTTTGAGAATGGCTTTTTGGCGGGGAAGCTCGCTTCAAGCTTCAAGTGAATGTAAAATTATTTCGTTTTTTTGTTACTCAAGTTACTCATCAGAGCGAGTCCGAACTCTCACCGAGCAACTCACAGTCGAGCACACTCACCCCTGGACTAAAAGGCTTCATAATGGATAAAGACGAAGTAGTAGTCATGAACTGAACGTAACACAGCTAAGCCGTGTGGGTATATGGGTGTATGGCAGGCAGCACGTACTGTAAAATGTCACAAGTTAAAAAGAACCCACAACACAAGCCTAACTACGTCCAACAGTAAAAGTTATATTATAAAAAAATACCGTAATTCATTTTCATTCTCACGGCAATTCGTGGTGAGACATTGGAGCGTTCATCGAGAACATTTAGCAAAGATAACGTTGAGAAAGTGAAAAATTAAATTCTAACGCTCCATCTCTCTCTCTCTCTCTCTCTCTCTCTCTCTCTCTCTCTCTCTCTCTCTCTCTCGCTTTCTCTCTCTTTCACTTTCTTTCTTTTCTATCTATTAACCTTTTATCTCTCTTCTTCTTACTAACTTTCTCTCTCTCTCTCTCTCTCTCTCTCTCTCTCTCTTTCTGTCCCAAGAGTGCGCATGGTTCGCTGCGAGAAAGTATATTATATCCACTCAAGTTATCGTTTTTGAGGTGTCGCTGATGAATTTCGTGCAGTCGTGCCTGTCGGCCAGTCTCTACGGGCCCAACTCGCCACTCGTCTTCAACTCTCCGCTCTTCTCTGTCGCAGCGGCGACACCTACGATGCCCGCCTCGGCGAACTTATCAACCCACTCCATCAAGTCTCAATTCACGCCTTCAGCGGCTTCGAACGGCGGTGGACAGGTTCGTACTCAGCCGACATATTATTATTATTATCTATTTAATTTTTTACGTAATAATACTATTTATTAAAGAAAACCGGTACAATTGGGGGGGGCTCTTTCGGTGCGTTCAAAAAATGTTTAAAAAATTTAAATTTTCTTATGCGGTCTCGTTCGCCTAAGCCGTATGGCCTCGTTAGCGTAAACTTTTTCCTAAGTCAAGCGTTTTTTGATGTAATTTTTAAAAAAAAAGTTTTTAAAAAAAAGCACCAAGTAAAGCGCGCCCCCTTCAAGTAAAAAAAAAAAACCAAGAAAACCCTCGTTCGTTTTTATTTTTTCCTTAAATCACTTAGACTTATTCATTGTTTAATAAAAAACAATAGCGATAACAATATTAGTAATAATGATGATTGAATAAATAAATCAAAGATCATTAATAAGAATTATAAGAGTAATATTAGTACTTTCGGCTATTCTGCAGTTTATTCGGGCAAGCAAACATAACTTTCTTCAATTGAACCGATTTTAATAATTTAATATTTTCGACTCAAGCGGCTCTTCTAAAGAGATTCATATAAAAAGAAAACTTTTTAAATTTTGACTTGTAAAAAAAATTTCCGTTAACTTTTCCTTGTTGATGTCTGAAATTGTCTCTAATCATAAATTTATATGACAAACAACATTATATCACAAAAACACGGAATGTACAAAAAAATTATTAGCAAAAGATAAATAATTTCGAATTCGCGCGTAATATTGCATTATTTGAAAGTGTGACAATTATAAAAAGTAAAGTTATTAACATTTTTTGTCATGATGACAGACTTATCATTTGATAAACAAGCCCCCCCCCCTTCATAAAGTCCTCCTTCCCCCCTTTAAGGCCCCCCTTCCCCCTCCACCCTTCTTCGGTAGGACCCTCTTCCTTCTCCCCTTCCCCCTTAGGGCCCCCCTTTCGGGGAAATTTAACTTTAGCCCCCCCCTCTTCCCCTGAGTGCAATCGCACAAACATTTTACTGGAGAAATGTTGCTCGGCAGGGGACTAAAAGTAAAAAGGTCCGGTTATGTACTCCAATACCTTGTTTTGTATGGTGGGGTGTTAAAATTTAATTTACTTCAGTCCCATCCCATTTAGGTCCTTTACCTTTTGACCCCCCATTTTGGACCGTTTTACTATGGAGTGGGGGCCTCTTCTACCTCGGGGGAGACAGAAGGAAAGTGGGGCCCTAAACTTCAATTCTCCTCTTTTCCTGCCTGCTTCGGTAAACCCCCTTCCCCCCTTTAAAAAATTGTAAAATAGTTTTTAAACTTCGAGCTCTTTTTAAAAGCAGTCTGAGTCGAAAGAGACTAAAATTATCGAAACCGGATAATTTTGTAAAAAGTTATGCTTAACCGAATAAACTGCAGAAATGCCGTATTAAAGTAGACGTGAAAATAATTTTTTCACCAGCTAAAACCGTACATTCCAAAATCATTCTGAAACTCTTTAACCCAAAAAAAATAACCAAATGAACTGGAGTATAGTTGGAGTATATAACGTCTGTGTTAGTTTAGTTTTTTTAAGAATCAAATTACGGATATTTGACTCAATTTCAATTTCAATTTCAATTCTTTATTCCAGTTGTTCAAGTAACGTATGAACGTGCATGACAAAGGATGACTGACACAGTGTGTTTCAGTATTTAAAATAATGATACAGATATTCACAGAGAAAATTACAGTTTTTAACAGATAATGATAAGTATTCACAAAAGAAAAGGAAATTTTGATGTTAAGTTTTCACAATGGAATATAAAAAGATTGATGGTAGTGGGAGGGTTTTTATACATTGCAAACAATAGTAACGAGGAAAAAAAAATCAAATCTTGAAGAATCATGTAGTTCATTCTTTATTTCCATGTACATGTGTATGTTTAACGTGGAATCGAAATATAAAAACAATATAACATGGATTTTTATATATGATAAAATTAAGAAATGAAAAAGAAGAAGGTGAGGTAATACAGTGGCAGTGTACATATTAAAGCCATTAGTCAGAAACAATAGGGCTAGGTAAAATAGTATGTTTAGGAAGTTCTTTCAGTTTCGTCAGAAACATCATATCAGAATGAATGCATACTATTTCAGAAGGTAGGCAGTTCCATATAGAAATAATTCTTGATGCACATGTAGAGAACCGGGAGCTGTTTATAGCGAAAGGCAATGCGATTCTCAACTTGTGAGCATTTCTAATATTCTTAAGAAGTGGTTTAACAATGAATAGTCTGGAAGAATCAAATTCAGAACACGAATGTATTCTTTTATGGATAAATACTAGGTCAGCAACAACGTGGCGGTATTCAAGTGACTCTAGATTAAGCATTTGTACGGCGAAGTTTTGTGCTGGGCACAATTGACTCAGGGTCTAAATTAAGCAATCGGCTCTTAAACTGCGATGAAGAATTAATTGAGACTATGTCTGCTGGAAGAGAGTTCCACATGTTAATACAACGAGAAACACACGTGTTATGAGCCTTCGGCATGTTAAATGGTAGCGTCAATCTAAAAGAGTGTGAGTTCCTGTGAGAATAAGGGGATGGTTGGATTAGGAAAAGATGTGAGTGGTCAAAAATAATGTTATGGTGAATGACTTTGTGAATGAAACAAATATCCTGAATGTTACGTCTATACTCCAGCGAAGAGAGAGATAATTTATTCAGGCGAGACTGATAGTTAGTAGATGGAAAGCCTGCTCTTGGTATAACTTCTTTGAATCTTCTCGATTTCATTACTCAAACGATCGCAAGACATGTAAAATTTGAAAACCTAGCGATAACCGAACCATTTATTTATCAACAAAAAAAACATTCCTTCTTTTAAACATTTATTCATTAAGTTGTTCATGAAATCTTCTTTATGAAAAAAATAACCAATTGCCTATTAAAGGTGTTCCAATTCCCGCCCTCTCCGCACTCTCTCAATCTGAGCAACCAACAACTCGCTGCCACCGCTGCGCTGAATGCTCATCTACTATCACCTGCGACGCATGCCCTCTCTCAGGTTAGACTTCGTCATAATCATAAATGCAGTTATACTTTCATCATTAATTTCTCATGATAATCATACATGCAGTTATACTTTCATCCTTAAAATCTCTTGATAATCATACATGGTTATACTTTCATCCTTGAAATATCATGGTAATCATACATGCAGTTATAAATTTTCAAATTCAAAGTTACACAGTTTAAAGACAGTGACTCAAAGACATCATCTTGAACTGACAAGATATGAAAGAATGCAGTTATACTTTCATAATTCAAAATCTCGTGATAATTATACAAGCAAGTCAACGTTAACATCGGTTTCAGAAGGTTTTAAAAACTTAGAAAATGATAAAAGTAACTGTAACGTTGCGCTGAAGAGTCATGGATGAGCGCTCAACGTTTCAACTTCATAAACGAAAAACCAACGAAATGGCTAAGACCATATGACAGATTACTTAATCTTGTGCAGTAAAATAAATATAAGAAAGAAAAAAACAATATTAAAATTCTTATGGACGTTGACGGAACGAGTCCTCTCCAACGAACCCAGAGTTTTATTTGCCTTAGCAAAATCAAGAAAAAATCATACATGATTAAGTATAGACAAAAAGTCCTATTTTTGCAGGCTCTAGCTCAGCGATACATTGGAGACGAGTTGAAAACGCCTACAGCAAATTTAAAGACGCCCCTGCCGGCCTCAATCAAGAGCGAGTACTGAAAAAATAATCGTGAATCGCAAATGAAAACCGGGATTCCATCGAGAATCCTTCGACCTTCCCATCCCAGCTATCACTTTAATATTTTCGCCCCGTGTGTAACCGCGCGTTTCCCATCGTTGAATTTCAAATGAAACAGGAGAAGAAAATATTATTCGGTGTGCGCACTTGCCCCCCATCGGTTTTCTAACATTGCTTTCAACCTTTTTTAACTTATGAAAGACTCCATTTCTCTCGTATTTATTGCATTATCTTCTCTGCATTAACACAACCATTTGTCCCCGAACAAAATTATATGTTATCTTCCCATTGCATCATAATCTACCTCTTTTTTAACTTCTAATGCAACTCAAAAGATCTGAATCTGTATAGGAATTATTTGCAAAAAAGAAGCTCACATAGAGAAAGAAACGCAATAGATGAGAAGTTAGTGATGATTAAACTCTCATTCGGAACTCACACCAAAATGATTAAAAATAATTATGACTCAGTTAAATACAATAATGACTTTTTAAATTCCACATATGATGTATTGTTCTCTACCTCGGCGGTTTTCTAGTATATAAATAGCATGACATTGTTTAAATACATAGAATAAGATTCATTCTCAAACGACGGGTAGCTGCAAGATATATGTAGTCAAGCTCTTACAAATTTTCTAAAATAAGTTTTTTTATGAAGAAACATAATAATGTAAAATTTAAAACGTATTTCTGTAACAACTGCAAAACCTTGCCCTAACTCAGACCAACCCTCTTCTCCTGACAGTTCTTTCATCACCCATTCTTAAATGGACAAATACAAAATTACATGGTTATACATATTTGAACATGAAAAATTCGGAAAGGACTCTTCAAGACATTCGCCATTGCCTCTTTCCATCTCTTCAAGAATATATTCTTGGCATTCGTCTGAATTTGGCATCTCCATCAAGTGAGACTGCATATTAATAAGTACTTCAAGCAGTGTTGACAAAGAAAGATATGAGAAGTTTTGGTCTCTCTTTCTTCTAACTGAATACTTTTCGAAAACAGCTGCCAGCATTTTCCGTCAGTTCGAAGGTCTTCTTTATTCATAGTAGAGATTCTAAGTCCGTAAAACTAGGGGTCTTTTTGTTAAAAAAGATCTCCTTTCTGATATGCTACTTTGAACTAGTTATCCACTAGCCAATTTTCAAATTAAAGTTTTCTAGAAACATCTTACTCGTGTAATTCTAAGCAAAGCATTTCCGATCGTTTGATTCGATTCCTCATTTTTCGATACTTGCAATGTTCTTACAACTTTAAACAAATTCTTGTATTAATTTTTTGTGTGTATTAACGCAACAATGTTTAATGAACCATGCTAGAGTACAAAGTAGAAGCTTTAAAGTAAGTCTACATGAATTCTTCGTCTGTATACCTGCTATAACTTTTTCCGTAGATTTTTGACTTTATTGATTTGAGAGGCAGGGCCTCTTTCGTGACTCTTTCTTTTCCTCGCGACAGAGCAGGGTTCTCTCTTTGTTGACCTTTGCTGCATATTACAAAATATAATTGTTTTTATTTCATTCCTTATTTGTTTAAATGAATGAAAAAATACATTGCGATGTTGAAAATTACGTTAAAATACACACAATGTTTCTTGATTGCGCTCGGATAGAGTAATACATGAATAATGATTTGACACAAAACAAGTTACGGAAAATACATCCCTGATTAGTTTTTGACGAACTTACTTTTTGAAAGAAAACCTAGAAATCTTTAAGAACTTTCGACATTGTATGAAAATGATTGAGCTAATGTAGAGAAAAAAGAAGCTAATACCATAGAAAATTTAACTAGCTTTTCATCAATGAAAGAGTGATTTACAGCAAAAGAAAATATTGAGCGAATTTGAATAAGTAAATATAAATAAAATAGGAATGCATTCCCAGAGCTAGGAATGTTCAATCAAGCATGCATTCTTCACTTTCTGCCCCAACAACATTTGAAGGCAGAAAACATTTGAAAGCCAAAAATTAAGAGTATGAAAGCAGTTCAACTTGTTACATCATCTGCAGTATCTTCCAGTCATATTCGCTACATTATCATTGAGTTTTCAATGATGTACCTCAGTTTTTTTCCATCTACAGTATGCTACAGTTAAACTTTCTACAACATGAATTTGCTTTTGAAGAAAAAATCGAGTCGCCTACACGCGTTGTGAGCAGGGGTTTTTCAGTGTGCAAGAAAAAGGTACAGACGCCCGCCAAAAGCGGGAAAAAATTTTGCACATAAAGGTCCCTTTTATGATAAAAAAAACAGTGTCCCGCCAAAACTTTTTTTGGTTTCACATAAGGGTCCCATAGGTAAACTGCCAACTGGAGAAAAAATTTCTAGGGCGACCGACCTACCGACCCTCTCCCCCACTCAAAATGAATATATCACATGAATAATGTGATTTCTGTGTTGAGTCGTTGAAAAGATGCAGTTTGGTTAGTCGTTTATTGGACGTTTCGGCTATGAAGCCGAAACGTTTACCTTTTAATTACCCAAGTTTGAGGTAATTGCTGATGATGGCTTTATAGCCCAAACGTCCAATAAACGACTAACCAAACTGCATCTTTTCAACGACTCAACACAGAAAACACATTATTCAAGAACTTCAAGATGCGAGTAACTCAGATCAACACGAATATATCACAGTTTTCACAGCTAGAATTGAAAAAAAACATCTTCATTCCTCTACATAAATACGTTTCAATAGCCATAACTCAGCCCCAACCGGTTTCGTAAAGTTAAAAGTGAAACTTTTAGCCTACTTTAGCGATCTACCTATCGAAAAATCAAGACATATTTTACCTATGAAGGGTCCCCCCTTATGATTTAGAAAAACAGAGGGCCGCCGACAGAAGGTCTGAAATGACGATTCCACTCCTGGTTGTGAGTGTGGAAGATTGTGAAAATTTCCAGACTGAAAGGATTTTTAACATGAAAGTCGAGTTTCGAGTCAGTTCTTTTTTCCCTATGGGTGGGTTCTTCCTCCTCAGTAAGTGCAGGTAGATTAGAGTGTTTATGAGTAAATGTCTACATATAGAAAGCATCAGAGAGTAATCTTGTCAGTTTACATTCAAAGGCTGTCATTTCACTATAAAGTTGTTACCGTAAAAGATCAAACTTCGTGATATGATATTTCTTTGCTAATTTTTTGTTTTTCCTTTTTTTTTCTTCAATTTTCTTGGGTTGAATAGAGTCACTCTCAGAATACTGAGTTAATAAAAACGTAAACCAACATTAGGATCTGTCGAGAAGGCATTCCTCACTGATATGTAAATATCCAGAGCAGAGACAAAAGTCTCTTCGACGGTTGTTATGATGTGATTGATGTTGACCGCAGGATCAGAAGTAAATCCGTTGGTTCGGGTACGAACAACGAGATCCTTAATAATATGTACATTGTTTGAGGTACGTAAGTGAACGACGGTCCAAGTTATGAAGCTTAAATTGATTAATGCAAAAATGAAAGATATAATTCGGTGCTTGGATACAATCATATCAGATAAAAAACGTTTCGATTTTTTTTCAAAACATGGTTCTAAATCTAAGCATAGTTCTACGTGTGCACTTTTTCGTGATCGTGCGTCATATCGTGTGAGATTGCTCGGATTATTCATTATTGCACATATAATAAGGAATAAATACGGAGAGGGGTTAGTCCAGGCCACACGAGTCGAGGCGTCTTTTCGATTAATCTTCTGCTTTTCTACGGTCAAGGATTAGCAGGAACTCCCGACAAACACGTTCCGCGATGCCAGGCTGGATTGATCATCCACTCAACAGGCCGATCGCATGAATACCCTTGTTGTAAACCATGGCTTCAAGTTCTTCAAGTTATTTCACCAAAGCTAGGGCGTCCCCCGGAAGCGACGCGGTCTTACCTTGTCCGCTAGGACCGTCAAATATGCGAGGACAGGCAGCTACCCATGGGCGGGGTATGTCTGTGCGGCGTACAGCCCAAATTCGCCTCGTCACATTAAATGTTGGAACACTGACGGGACGCAGTAGAGAGCTGGCCGCAATGCTAGGAGCAAAAAGGGTCGACATTGCTGCTGTACAGGAAACGAAATGGAGAGGAAGCAAGTCGAAGCCGATAGGAGACGGATACAAGTTGATATACCATGGCACGTCATCAACAAGAAATGGTGTTGGCATTATCCTCTCCTCAAAAATTGCTGATCATGTAACCGAAGTCATTCGCTCTACAGATCGAGTCATGGCCGTCCGAATTTCTTCGTCCAACAATGACTTCCTTGTCATCTCAGCACATGCACCTCAACAAGGATGTAGCGACGCTGATAAGGAGGACTTCTACGACTCTCTAGAGGAAGTTATCAAACTCCGAGAGTCTCATGAAGACATCTTGATCGGCGGAGATTTTAACGCTCACATCGGTTCAGATCGAAAAGGTCGTGAGAGAGAACATGGAGGACAGGGAATCGGAACGATCAATGCTGAGGGTCAACAGCTACTTGACTTCTGTGCTCGATGCGATCTAGCAGTCGTGAACTCCTTTTTCAAAAAGAGACTATCTCACGGACTCACATACGAGAGCGGAAGAAATCAGAGTCAAATTGACTTTTGGTTAATCCTGAGAGCAAAGCTGCGGAGCGCGAAAGATGCAAAGGTCATTCCATCAGACCATGTTGCATCTCAGCACCACCCTCTCTTTATGGACTACAGCGTATTGAAGTCGAAGAAACAGCCTTCTCGTAATCCTGAATGCACACGTGTCAAATGGTGGCGCTCGACTGGGAAAGCAGAACGTCTCTCTCTCTCATTTAATTCCATTTCTTTATTCCAAGCACATGAGATATCATGAAAACACAAACAAGAAGAAAGTTAAATGCATGGACTTTCTTCTAAGTGGCGGTGTTTAGGGGTTGCGGTATAGATGAAAAAGGGGGGAGGGTGATATACTTAAAATCGACAATTATATTAGTCATGAACGAAAGGTTTAGGTAATATCTTTTCAGTAGGCAGAGATAATAAGTGTTTTTTGAAACTAGCATTATTAGGTGTACTGACGATCTCAAAAGGTAATGAATTCCATACTGATAGCTGGCGAGAAACACATGTAGAAATAGAACATTCGCTAATATTATGAGGTGTTTTTAGCCTGAGCTTATGAGAATGGCGAGAATATCTCTGTACTGCGGACAATTGAAACAAGTTCATAGTTTCAAGTTCACATTTTTTGTGGACACATTTATGAATAAATAATAGGTCAGATATACATAGCATGCACATCATCCATCGCAATCTACTCCCTCCTGCACTCTATAAGCAGTTTCCAGAGGACATAAATGAACACTGGAAGCTTCTTGAAGACAGCATCAGAGCACCCGCCGCAAGAATCCTCGGAAAGACGAAACCCGGAAAGCCAATAATCGAGAAAGACTCCTGGTTTTTCACCTCCGAAGTTCAGGATGCGATCAAGGCGAAAAAGAATGCGTACAAGAGATGGAGGACGTCAAATTAGGCTGACGACCGCGCTGCATACAGCTCAGCCAAGAAAGCCGCCAAAAGAGCTGTCGCAGTTTCAAAAGCCTCCTACTTCCGCGATCTCTATGAGAAGATGAACCAACCAGGTGGCGATAAAGCCATCTATCGGTTTGCCAAGGCTCGACACCGCAACACCTTGGACATCCAGAGAGCAGCCACGATAAGAAACAAACAAGGAAAGCTCGTCACTGACCCTTTAAAAGTCAGGTGGCGCGAACATTTCGAAGAAATGAGCGGCCAAGGGTTTGAGCATCCTCCCATCACAACTTTCCACGCCGTACAAGGACCCGTGCCAACCATCACGACCGAGGAAGTGAAGAAGGCACTCTCTAAGATGAAGACTGGGAAAGCGGCTGGACCGGACGACATAGCCACCGAAGCCTGGAAACTTGCGGGTGATGTTGGACTAGCACATCTCGTGCACCTGTTCAACACCATCGTAAAGCAAGGCCAAATCCCACATAACTGGCGCTACTCCACGACCGTTCCAGTCTTCAAAGGAAAAGGCGATGCCAGAGTGTGCAGCAACTACCGTCCAATACGTCTTCTCAACCACAATATGAAGATATTTGAGAGGATACTGGATTCACGCATACGAGATATCGTCGATATTCCAGCTCAGCAATGCGAGTTCGTGAACGGAAGAGGCACAACAGATGCAATATTTGCACTCCGTTTACTCGTCGAGAAGCACGCAGAGAAAAGATCACCTCTCCATCTGACCTACCTCGATTTGGAAAAGGCGTTCGACAGAGTCCCTCATGATCTTATTTCATATGCATTGCGCGATCATCAGGTTCCTGAAGAGTACATTCGATGGACAATGGCGATGTACGATGATTCAAAGAGTACTGTCAGAACTCCGGTCGGCATCACAGAGCCATTCGCAGTAAACGTTGGAGTGCACCAAGGGAGTGCTTTGTCTCCCCTTCTCTTCATTTTGGTTATGGATACCGTCACGCGTCCTCTACTGACTCCGGCTCCGTCAACCATCGCCTACGCCGACGACATTCTCCTTGCTGCTCCTACACGTGCCGAAATCGAGAAACGCACCCAAGAATGGAATGACGCTATTAGTAGGCATGGCTTACGCCTCAACATCAAGAAGACCGAGTACCAGGAAATCGGAGTGCAAACGACGGGAACTGTTCACATCAGCGGTGAACCGCTCCCGAAGACCTCCGAATTCAAGTACCTTGGTTCTGTCATCTCCTCAGACACGTCAACAAATGCAGCGGCACGCCAAAGAGTAAATGCAGCTTGGATGAAATGGAGATAAGCTACAGGTGTCCTCTGTGATAGGAATATCACAGCTGGCATACGCGGAAAGATGTATAAAACTGCGATCCGTCCCGTGCTTCTCTATTCGACGGAGACCTATCCTACAATGCGTGCAACCGAGAACATTATCCACACGAATGAGATGAAAATGTTACGCTGGACACTAGGACTGACTCTCCTAGACTGTGTGCGCAACACAATTGTGAGAGGGAGACTCGGCGTGGCTCCAATACAAGACAAGATGCGAGAAGGGAGAGTTAGAGACGCGACCAACATCGCAAGACACGCCCTTGACATGGAAGTACCAGGCAAACGCCCGCGAGGCAAACCGAAGACAAGATATATGGATACGCTCAACCAAGACCTGCGCCTTGCAAGACTCCACTCGGAAGACGCAACGGACAGATGTTTCTGGAGAGCTAGAAGCCGTACAGCGGACCCTACTCCGACCTCGGCCGGCGCGGGACAACGCTAAGAAGAAGAAGAAGAAAGGAAAAGAAAAATAAAAAAGAAAGAAAGAGAACAAGAAAGAAAAACTTGAGCCGGGCCGTTTTTAAGTTGAGGCCGTGTTTTAGGGCCGCGACGCGTAGTTGATGACCGCGACGCGTAGTGTCCTAGTGACGGTGTTCGTAGTGCACTTTGTTAAAGGCCGAAATTTTACAGTAGATACGACTATACCGCTACACGGCTATTCTCCTTTGCTCCCCTAAAACACGGCCTGGCTCTATTAAATTATTTTTTCTTTCTCTTTCCTATTTTTTCTCTTTCTTTCCTTTTTCTTTCTCTTTCTTATTTTTTCTCTTTCTTTTTTCTCTCTTGTTCTCTTTCTTTCTTTTTTTATCTTTTTTTTCATTTTTTTATCTTTCTTTTTTCTTACTTGTTCTCTTTCTTTCTTCTTCCTTTCTTGTTCTCTTTCTTTCTTTTTTTTTTCTCTTAAAAAATTTTTTCTCTTTTTTTCTTATTTGTTCTCTTTCTTTTTTCTTTCTCTTTCTTTTCTTTCCCTTTTTTTAAAATTATCTTAACAAATTTTGGGGAAAGGAAAGGGGGGAGGGGAAGGGAAGTTTACCTAAGCAGGGAAGGGAGGGGGACCCTAAAGGGGGTAGGGGGGAGGAAGAG
Organism: Allodiplogaster pararmata; assembly: GCA_964056735.1. Classification (NCBI taxonomy): domain Eukaryota; kingdom Metazoa; phylum Nematoda; class Chromadorea; order Rhabditida; family Diplogasteridae; genus Allodiplogaster; species Allodiplogaster pararmata. The sequence goes on from OZ057405.1 coordinate 43,990,271, forward strand.
GGCCCTACCTAAGCGAAGAAGGGGAGGGGGAGGGGGAAGGGGGCCCTAAGGAGAAAGGGGGGAAGGGAGTAAAATAAATAAAATCTCTTTCTGAGAAATTTTTTTTGGACAGCTAAAGTAGATTAAAGCCAACTTTTTATTAAGCCTAAGCGATTTTTAATGTAAAAATAATTTTCAGATGTAAAAATAAAATTTGGCAAAAGTTGTTTATTAGCGAATCCGAACTCTCACCGAGCTACTTACAGGCAAGCACACTAACCCCTACACTAAAGTCCACATTGTTGGTAAGACAGAATAGCAATTATTGCAAGTACCTAATGGGATACACCATTGGATTAGGACTATTTTGAAGCCTCATTCCGACATTCCCGTGATCAAAAAAGACTGTCAGTTTATTTTCGATTCTAAAGAGAAAGCTACAGTTTTTGCCGAAGAGTTTGCTATGAATTACTCTAGTAGGGATCCCATTGTATGCTCTATGCCTAGCACTTCGTTAGTCTCTGATGTCGATTTCTCTCCTCATCTTCTGTTCAATGTTCTACAGAAGCTTCCTAATAAATTTTCCGTATATTCTGAAAATATCAACCATTTCTTAGTCTAAAATTGCGCCTTATCTCTTGCGCTACCTCTTTGCTCTTCTCCTATTCCCTGCTTACTAGCGAAATTCCTATTGAATGGAAACGCGGTGAAGTGGTTCCTGTTTACAAAAGATCGGGTGACAAATCTCAAGCCGCGAATTATCGACCCATAACTATAACCTCTGTGTTCTGCCGCATCTTCGAAGGAATCTTATGTAACCATCTAAAGAATGGTTTTCGCAACATTCTCTGTAAGTCTCAGTATGGATTTATCTCTAGACGTAGCTGCGAGCTCCAACTACTTAAAACCATTTGTGAGTGGGAAGTCGACTTGAGAAACAAAAAGCATGTCGACGTAGTTTACTTCGATTTTTCGCGTGCTTTTGATAAGGTCCCTCATGGTAAACTAATAACCAAACTGGAAAGACTCAATTTTCCGATAGACATTGTGAGATGGATAGCAAACTTCCTGACGAATCGGACCTATAAAGTGCGCGTAGACGGGGAATACTCCGATTCATTCCCTGTGCTAAGCGGCGTTCCGCAAGGTACAGTCATCGGACCTCTTCTATTTCTGTTTTTTATTAATGACATCGAAATTTGCATCCCTCCTGATGTCAAATTCTCTCTTTATGCAGATGACCTCAAAGTATATAGTTCGAACGCTCAATCTCTCCAGCAATGTGTAGTCAATATACATAACTGGTCTATAGAATGGTCTCTTCCACTTGCCAAGCATAAAATTAACGTACTACACCTTGGCCGAAACAATGTGAACTCTCTTTACTTTATCGGTGATGAGGTTCTTAGTTCCAAAAGTGTAATAAGAGATCTTGGTGTGTTAAACGATTCAACCCTGAAATTTGACCGGCATATAGAGATGATAAGAGCTAGAGCTTTGAGCAAGATTTCTCAGATTTTTAAAGTCTTTAGATTCCTCGATTTTGAAGGGTACAAACGCGTCTATCTGTCTTACATCCGACCCCTTTTAGAATACGCCACTGTAGTATTCTCACCTAAATCGTGTAGCGAGCTAGCTAGAAGACTAGAATACCCTCAAAGAATTTTTTCGAAAAAGGTACTGAGGCGATGCTTAATACCTTCTAGCAATTACCCTGACAGATTGAATAAGTTTGCTATCGAACCTTTAATAACAAGGCGCGCTAAATACGATTTATTATTTCTGTTCAGGCTACTTTATGGAACTTTAGAGTGCCAGGTCTGCAGATCTCATGTGAAATACAGGGCGAACAGTGATCTGAGAACTTCATCTAGAACAAGTCCTCTTCGATTGCTGCAAGAAAGAAATTATCGCAACGGCAACTTCTTTTTTACTCGAGCCATTACCCTCTGGAACAAACTCTGCGATCGGTTCCCCGACGTCGTTACGATCGAAGAATTCATTAATATTGTTGAGAATTGTTCTTTAGTCCCGTTCATGACTTTACCTGGATATCTACTCTAGGATACTTTGATTTTCTTTGATACCCACTAGAATGTGTTTTTCTTCTTCTTTCTATTCCTAGTCAGAGCCTGTTGTGTCCCCTTTTTTAATTTTAATCTTATTTTTTCTTCTCGTTTTTTTGTTGTTTAATGTCTACCTTATAAGTGTATGCGACAACAAGCATACCTTTGGCGAATAAAGTGAATTGAAATTATGAACGTTGAATTGGGAGCAAAGATGGATAGCCGTGTAGCCGTTTAGCCGTATCTACTGTAAAATTTCACAAGTCTGAAATTATGATTAGCGAGCCAGAATGGAGGGCAGAGAAATATCTCCAGAGGCCGTATGCATGGGAAACAGTTTATAATAATGTAATGTTGGTGCTGAGTTAAATGCATTGGAGGAGTATCCAGAAGACAATACACTTATTTGCTGTGTCGTGCCTTTTTGAATGCGCTGTTGAAGAGACAAGATGGGTCCGAACGTTTCGCTTTATCAAAGCATCTTCAGCGAATTTATAATAATAATAATAATAATAATAATAATAATAATAATAATAATAATAATAATAATAATAATAATAATAATAATAATAAAGTTTATAATAATCTGGATTATTATAATTCAAGGATTACAAAATCCAAAAAAGTTTTAAAAAATTTTGGATTATGGAATTCGGTATGCATGGATGTCAGATTACTTAAACTTATATTATGGTTTCCTCCTACGTCGTTTCTCTCCTTCGTCGTACACCATAACTTATGTTTGACCCCTTGTCAGGCAGGTTACTCTTTATTCGGACGTAGCAACAGTAAGGCCTCAGCCAATAGGCAGGTGACTCTTTATTCGGACGTAGCAACAGTAAGGCCTCAGCCAAGAGCAGGTGACTCTTTATTCGGACGTAGCAACAGTAAGGCCTCAGCCAAGAGCAGGTGACTCTTTATTCGGACGTAGGAACAGTAAGGCCTCAGCCAATAAATGAACTTCGTACATCATAAGTGTCAACAAAAAACATTTCACAGCATAAACGCAAAAGCAACAGTAATCGAAAAATTACGTTTTTCAATTAACAACCCTTTAACAACTGTACTGGGGAGA
>OZ057405.1:43993590-44146985 GCA_964056735.1 Allodiplogaster pararmata
GGATGTTGAGATGCAGAGTTTGGAGTCCTCTACTTCCGACGAAGATGACTCTGACAAAGAGCAGACTGAAAAGGTATATCTTCATATAACACCAAAAACAGTAAATAATTGTTCAAAAGAATGTATATTAAAGAATTTTCTCGGTGTGTCTTGAGCAATGTGAGGAATTTTACATTTTATCATTCTGAAAAAATAAACATTTTACCCGAAAGTTTCCAGGAGCAGATGCCTTGCCCTTATGAGGACATCGAGATGATGGAGCAGGACAGAATACATTATGGAGGCGGACCATCTACATCGTTGGATGTTGAAATGCAGAGTTCAGAGCCCTCATCCTCCGACGAAGATGACTCAGACGAGGATCAGATTGAAAAGGTAAATCTTGAGAAAATATCACTTGATAATTGTACTAAAGAATGCGTTTTAAAGGACTGTCTCATCGTGAACGGCGTCCAGCATGATGTGAGGGACTTTTACAACCTCACCGCGGAAGACAACAGCTACTCTAAAAAATTTGGAGTAGTTCAAAAGAACTTGACCTTCAGGCTGAATGAGTTGGCCAATGACACGTCCTCCATTGAGGACCTCTTCGACAAGGTTAATAACATGATTTATTGAGTTATTATTATATCGTTGCATACTCGATATCAACATAGAAAATGCTTCTTTTACAGGTAGTCCATGACCTCGTAGAAACATCGAAACCGGCAGGGGGCAATTTGTACGTGTCCGTGGGAGTCACACAGGACGGAAGCACAAAGAACTTTGGGATGAGGGCCATCCCTTATCCGAGGTTCAGTACCTCTACGCTTCGGCGCGAGATGACAACCGCCGAGACGAGTACCGGCATCATCACCCCTTTGGTTCTCGGAAACGTTAGTAAACATTCAAAGCCTTGCTTCACTTTTCTCACCCCTCAAATGTATAATTTCAGCTTGAAATGCGTGTTTCCTGGGTGGATATGCCATCAGGATCGGGTGACCCGACCAGCAACGCGTCTCCTCGAGACGACAACATCACCAAAGTCATAGGTTGGTGTTGGTGAAATTACAATTTGTTTTGAACTAATGGGTAGACATACCATCTATACATTTCATAAAAGATGTACGAGAACGAAATGCTGACCAACTATGTTGATTAAGGGAACAACTGCCTCCCGAAAGCCATCGCCGTAGGCATTGCCTACTTGAATCGAGAAAGAGACTCCCTCAAATGGAGAGCTATTTCTCGGTTCATGAAGCCTCAGCAGAAGGCTGCGCTGGAACTGCTTAACCGATTGGGACTACCCCCAAAGGAATCGTACGATCTCAAGGATGTCAAGGAGATGCAGGAGAGACTCACCGACTACCAGCTCATAGTATTTGATGGAGCCAAGCATCCATTATTCCGAGGCCCTTTCGCTGGAGATGGTAAGGTCATTGGACTGCGACTCAAGACCAGCCACTACGACCACATCAAGAAAATCCCTGCATTCTTTGGTTAGTTGACAGTTTATTGTTTTAATAACAAAGACCCAAAAGAGAAAAAAATCTTTGATTAGTTGACAGTTTAATGTTTTAATAATCAAGATCCAAAAGAGAAAAATTCTTTGATTAGTTGACAGTTTAATGTTTTAATTACAAAGATTCAAAATAAAATTCTTTCAGATACCAGGCACTATTGCGGGAATTGCAACTCGCTCTACAAGAACAGAGACGCCCATTACAACTGCCCCATGAGGTGTTCTCTCTGCACCCATCCGCGCATTGAAGAGTGTAGTGGTCAGCTGCATAAAGAATGCGCTCAGTGTCGATTCGTCTTCAACAACGAAGACTGTTTCAAACGTCATTTGGAGCAAGGTGTCCAAGTAGGTGCACCACGATGCGAGCGCGTCCAAATCTGTGAGATGTGCAATCAGGTTATTCAATTTACATGTATTTGACTTGTTGTACTTGTAATGTACTTGACTTGTTCACCCTGGAAAAAAGCGTTACTACATATTTTTTTTTTTTTGTAGTTGATCAACGAAGGACGGACAGGGCGAGCTCACGTGTGTGGCATGTCATTTTGCCCTCGATGCAAGACGGATATGCCTAAAGACCATCCAACGTGCTTTGTTACGCCAGCGAGCCCCATCTCCTCAAGATTTCGACTCAAGACTATCGCCTTCGATATTGAGGTAGTACATTTTTTCTTTTTAAAACTAGTTCTTTTCTCTCACTAGCTCTCAAAACTAGCCCTCAATGATTCGTTTGTTCAGTCGACAGTTGTGAGCGAGAATGGCAAAAACGTTCACAAACCGAACGTCATCATCGCCATCCGCTCGTGCAGTGCCTGCCAGCACAACACGCCAGAGTCTCACGATTCTCAAGAATCGTGCAATCAATGCGGAGGGCGTCGTGTCCATGTATGGCATGGTTTGGATGGATGTAACAGGGACCTTGTCAGCGAGTTCGTCCAGTGGCTGAACCTCAAGGAAAACCGTAACGCAACGGTTCTCGCGCATAACCTAAAGGGGTAAGCCAACTTTCTTACTCTCTTGACACTCATATATTTCTTTCGTTTTCTATCCCTCTTCAATCATGTATTGCTTGAGGTATGACGGCCAATTTCTGCTGAGAACCATGATGTCGAGCGACGATGTCCCGAGTAAGATGATACTCTCGGGACTAAAGCTCATGCATATGGTCAACCGGAGCGTGCGGTTTGTGGACACGCTAAACTTCCTGCAGATGCCACTCGCATCGTTCCCCAAGGCATTTGGAATACCGGAGCTAAAGAAAGGTTTGTTGTATTCTCTTTCAAGTACAGTTGATGTAAGAAATTTTCAATTTAAATTATTTCCCTCATCTCTTGTAAAATATTTTAAATTCAGGCTACTTCCCCCATCTCTTCAACTGCCCGCAAAACTACAACTACATTGGAGCCATTCCGGACTCCACCTTCTACAATCCCACTCAAATGAAGGAAGAGGGAAAACAACAGTTTTTGGAGTGGCATGCGGCTCAAAGCGGAGTAGAATTCAACTTTGGGAAGGAAATTTTGGCCTACTGCTACTCTGATGTGGCATTGCTCAGCAGAGGAGCAACGGCCTTCGACACGGAGTGCTTCCGTATATCGGGCACTCACGTATTCCATGAGAGTGTCACAGCTGCAAGTGCAGCTATGCTCATCTTCCGGAGAAATTTTCTGAAAAAGGAAAATCTGGCGATTGAAGCACCGATACTTCCATGCAAGAGGCAGAGCATCCTAGCCCTCAAGTTTCTGGCGTAAGTTACTCAAATAAATTTCAATCTCTTTGTGCTTTGTTCAATTTTAAACTATTGCAGATACCTTCGTGAGACGAAGGGACAAAGGATTCAGGATGCAACGCATGGAGGGGAACACAGAGTCCCCGGAACAAGATACCACGTGGACGGCTACATTCCTAGAGAGGGCAAGAAGCCGATCGCTATCGAGGTTAGCTGATAATGTTGAAACATTTGGGTTTTTAAAACAATATTTTGTAGGTACATGGATGCTACTACCACGCATGTACATGCTCGTACCAGGATGACGCCGTCATACTAGGCCGCACCGCTGCCGAAATAAGGCGTGACAACAAGTTGAGGCTCAGCGTACTCGAGCCAAACTACAAGGTGAAGGTCTACCGAGAGTGCGAAATCAACATGATGCTGCGTCGGGACGAGGAGATGAGGACAATCTTCATGAAGCATCGAATTCTAGTAAGTTTTCTTTTTGTTTTATCCTTAAATGACTTACTTATAAATTTATAATTGAGGAGCCTCTTGATATCAACGATGCATTCTTTGGAGGAAGAACCGAGACGTTCAAACTACACGCAAAATGTCAAGAAGGATGGAGCATCCGCTATCAAGATGTTTGCAGGTTACTGATTATCTCTTTGTCGTGGTATTTTTTATGTTCAACAATCTACTTTCAGCCTGTACCCGTTCACCAACAAGTACAAGCCATATCCCATCGGAGTTGGAGTCTACGTTTCTGGAGAGGATATCCCGTGCCCAATCAACGAAGCACAAGATTTGGGCGTAAATGGATTCCTCAAGTGCAGAGTATGTTTTCTTGATGAACTTGTAACGCTTTCCTGTTATTTATTTACAATACTATTGTTCAGGTATTGGCACCATCCAAACTGCATCTACCGGTTCTATGTATGAGAGTGGGAGGAAAGTGCATCTACGCACTATGTCAAGAATGTGCTTTGAAAAAGTCATCAGAGAGAACTTCATGCTCGCATACGGATGAGGAGAGAGCTTTCGAAGGAACATGGGCCACGGAGGAGATCAAGCTCGCCTTGAGAACTGGCTATACAGTTCTGAACGCCTATGAGGTAGTCCCTTTTCATATATATACATATATCACAGTCATTCATTACTACAATTCAGGGAAGACATTATGAGAACTGGAGCCAATACGAGATGAATGCTGAAAGCGGGCATGTACGTCACGGCATTCTCTCCGAGTACATGAATACATTTGTGAAGCTCAAAACGGTTAGTGATTTTAATTATTGTTTAGTAGCGTGTTGTTGATTCTCATATGATCTTTTCAAAAATGAAGCTGTTTGAAGGAGGCAAGCGGATGGCCTAGAGACGTTGGCGATGACGTCATGAAGCAGGCCGAGTACATTGAGGCCTTCAAGCGAAGAGAAGGAGTGACGCTCGACCCTACAAAGATGGTGCCAAACAGCGCAGCAAGACAAGTCGCCAAGCTGATGCTCAATTCCTTGGTAAGATTCTTTCTGTGTATTAGATAATTACAAACAAATTATTCTGAATTTTCAGTGGGGAAAACTCGGAGAACGCTCGGGAAGGAAACAACAGGAAATGATTATCTCCCCCGAAAGACTGCACAGCCTTCTGATCGAGGCCGAGACCGAGGTTGGGGACATTATTGTCCTCACCGATGAGAAGCTCTGGGTCTCCTTCAAGAAGAAGACTGGCCACTCCGAGCCGATAAGCACAACTTCCCTGGCGTCGGCTGTACTCACGACGGCTTACGCGAGAGTGACACTTTACAATATCATCTCGCGTGTGCAAAGCTCCAGACTGCTGTATTGTGGTTCGTTTAAATTTTTTCGTTATTCTTTGCTGTATATTCCAATTCTTTTTGTTTCAACCCTATTTTTTTTTTTTAGACACGGATTCGGTCATCTACCTTCACAAAGACAGTGAAGTGGACCCCCTGGAGGAGCTGAAGGGGAACTTTCTCGGGGACCTGACGGACGAAATTCCTGGAAAAGGAACAGAGTTAGTGTCGCAGGGACCGAAAGCCTATGCATACAAATATGTCACGCATGACGGCATGGTGAGAGTTTTACATTCATTGGGTCATGAGGATTTCAAATTGGAGAAACACGTCTTGATTTCTTGCAGGAAAAGAGCGTGGTAAAGTGCAAAGGCTTCCCTCTCACGTCCGAAGCATCGCAGAAGATCCATTTCGAGCAGATGCGACAGTTTGTAAGGGAAATGAAGAAAGGTGAGAAACCTTTCCCGGTCACAGTCGTCTATGACCGAATAGTCACAGAGACAAGTCACGTGGTGACATCTCTTCTTCAAAAGAAGAAGTTGAACGCCGTGTTTGACAAAAGGGTTATCGTCCGGGAGACGTACAACACTAACCCTTATGGATATAAGTGATGATGTAGATTTATCTAAATGAACTGTTGAAATTAGATTTTTTTTTTATTACTCGCTTTGCTTTTTTTTTTTCTCCAATTAATAAAATACTAAGTTATTTAGTTCATTTTCGTCTAATGTTTGTTTCGTTTAGTCTTTGAGATGATAAAATGTTGTTGCTAATCTTTGTTTTTTTTTTGTTCTACAAAGTCGAAAGAATACATTACGTATTCTGATTTGTTATTACTCGGTTTGCTTTTTTTTTTTTTCTCTACGTAATAAAATACTAAGCTATGTAGTTAATTTTCCTCTATTGCATGTTTCTTTTTGTCTTTGAGATGATAAAATGATGTTGCTAATCTTTGTGTTCTTTGTTCTACATACAAAGGCGGAAGAATACGTCACGTATTCTTTACCGCAAAGAGTGCAAGTTGCGAGAGTAGGAGATGGCTTCCTTCCAAGATCGTATCCATAGATTATGCGTGTATGAAAACAGTGATTATTGGAAACACGTGATAAAAAATTGTCTAATAAAAGATTCAAAAATACACATCGGAGGGAGTGTATAAAAAGTGTGTCTTTCTGAGAAAGACTGCACTGTAAGAGAAAAACGTTAGAGAGCGTAAAAGAAAATAACTTGTAATATTGAGAGACGCAGATAAAAGCATCGTGGATGGTTATGTTTTTCAAGAGATTCAGAGAAAAAATATCTGACAGAGTATAAAGAGAGAGAGAGAGAGAGAGAGAGAGAGAGAGAGAGAGAGAGAGAGAGAGAGAGAGAGAGAGAGAGAAAGAGAAAGAGAGAGAGAGAAAAAGAAAGAAATAGTGTATGATTGTGAGAGAAATAGAGAAATAGAGAGAAAGAAAAGGAGAGAAGAGAGAGAGAGAAAGAGAGAGATAAAAAGAGAGAGAGAGATAAAAGAGGGTGAGAAATGAGAGAGAGAGAGAAAGATAGAGAGAAAGAGAGAGAGAGATAAAGAAAGAGAGAGAGAGAGAAAGAGAGAGAGAGAAAAAAGAGAGAGAAAGAAAGATAAATAGAGAAAGAGAGAAAGATAAAGATCAGCTGGAGTGATTCTTTGTGGTCAGAGAAAAAGTCTCTCAATGTGACACGCCCCTTTAAATCAATCGATGAAAACCGGCCACAGACGCCTCCACCTCACACAGAACTAACTGGTGTAATGTGTGAGGAGAACTAACTGGTGTAATTTACTGGGGAGAACTAACTGGTGTAGTGTGTGGGGAGAACTAACTGGTGTAATGTGTGGGGAGAACTAACTGGTGTAATGTACTGGGGAGAACTAACTGGTGTAATGTGTGGGGAGAACTAACTGGTGTAATGTACTGGGGAGAACTAACTGGTGTAATGTGTGGAAAGAACTAACTGGGGTAATGTACTGGGAAGAACTAACTGGTGTAATGTGTGGCGAAAACTAACTGGTGTAATGCGTGGAAAGAACTAACTGGGGTAATGTACTGGGGAGAACTAACTGGTGTAATGTGTGGGGAGAACTAACTGGTGTAATGTGTGGGGAGAACTAACTGGTGTAATGTGTGGGGAGAACTAACTGGTGTAATGTACTGGGGAGAACTAACTGGTGTAATGTGTGGAGAGAACTAACTAGTGTAATGTACTGGGGAGAACTAAATGGTGTAATGTACTGGGGAGAACTAACTGGTGTAATGTGTGAGGAGAACTAACTGGTGTAATGTGTGGGGAGAACTAACTGGTGTAATGTACTGGGGAGAACTAACTGGTGTGATGTGTGAGGAGAACTAACTGGTGTAATGTAGTGGGGAGAACTAACTGGTGTAATGTGTGAGGAGAATCAACTGGTGTAATGTGTGGGGAGAACTAACTGGTGTAATGTAGTGGGGAGAACTAAATGGTGTAGTGTGTGGGGAGAACTAACTGGTGTAATGTAGTGAGGAGAACTAACTGGTGTAGTGTGTGGGGAGAACTAACTGGTGTAATGTACTGGGGAGAACTAACTGGTGTAATGTGTGGAGAGAACTAACTAGTGTAATGTACTGGGGAGAACTAAATGGTGTAATGTGTGGGGAGAACTAACTGGTGTAATGTACTGGGGAGAACTAACTGGTGTAGTGTGTGGGGAGAACTAACTGGTGTAATGTGTGGGGAGAACTAACTGGTGTAATGTACTGGGGAGAACTAACTGGTGTAATGTGTGGGAAGAACTAACTGGTGTAATGTAGTGGGGAGAACTAACTGGTGTAGTGTGTGGGGAGAACTAACTGGTGTAATGTACTGGGGAGAACTAACTGGTGTAATGTGTGGAGAGACCTAACTAGTGTAATGTACTGGGGAGAACTAAATGGTGTAATGTGTGGGGAGAACTAACTGGTGTAATGTACTGGGGAGAACTAACTGGTGTAATGTGTAGAAAGAACTAACTGGGGTAATGTACTGGGGAGAACTAAATGTTGTAATGTGTGGGGAGAACTAACTGGTGTAATTTACTGGGGAGAACTAACTGGTGTAGTGTGTGGGGAGAACTAACTGGTGTAATGTGTGGGGAGAACTAACTGGTGTAATGTACTGGGGAGAACTAACTGGTGTAATGTGTGGAGAGAACTAACTAGTGTAATGTACTGGGGAGAACTAAATGGTGTAATGTGTGGGGAGAACTAACTGGTGTAATGTACTGGGGAGAACTAACTGGTGTAATGTGTGGAAAGAACTAACTGGGGTAATGTACTGGGAAGAACTAACTGGTGTAATGTGTGGCGAAAACTAACTGGTGTAATGTATGGAAAGAACTAACTGGGGTAATGTACTGGGGAGAACTAACTGGTGTAATGTGTGGCGAAAACTAACTGGTGTAATGTACTGGGGAGAACTAAATGGTGTAAGGTGTGGGGTGAACTAACTGGTGTAATGTATTGGGGAGAACTAACTGGTGTAATGTGTGGGGAGAACTAACTGGTGTAATGTACTGGGGAGAACTAACTGGTGTAATGAGTGAGGAGAACTAACTGGTGTAATGTACTGGGAAGAACTAACTGGTGTAATGTGTGAGGAGAACTAACTGGTGTAATTTACTGGGGAGAACTAACTGGTGTAGTGTGTGGGGAGAACTAACTGGTGTAATGTGTGGGGAGAACTAACTGGTGTAATGTACTGGGGAGAACTAACTGGTGTAATGTGTGGGGAGAACTAACTGGTGTAATGTACTGGGGAGAACTAACTGGTGTAATGTGTGGAAAGAACTAACTGGGGTAATGTACTGGGAAGAACTAACTGGTGTAATGTGTGGCGAAAACTAACTGGTGTAATGCGTGGAAAGAACTAACTGGGGTAATGTACTGGGGAGAACTAACTGGTGTAATGTGTGGGGAGAACTAACTGGTGTAATGTGTGGGGAGAACTAACTGGTGTAATGTGTGGGGAGAACTAACTGGTGTAATGTACTGGGGAGAACTAACTGGTGTAGTGTGTGGGGAGAACTAACTGGTGTAATGTACTGGGGAGAACTAACTGGTGTAATGTGTGGAGAGAACTAACTAGTGTAATGTACTGGGGAGAACTAAATGGTGTAATGTACTGGGGAGAACTAACTGGTGTAATGTGTGAGGAGAACTAACTGGTGTAATGTGTGGGGAGAACTAACTGGTGTAATGTACTGGGGAGAACTAACTGGTGTGATGTGTGAGGAGAACTAACTGGTGTAATGTACTGGGGAGAACTAACTGGTGTAATGTGTGAGGAGAACTAACTGGTGTAATGTGTGGGGAGAACTAACTGGTGTAATGTACTGGGGAGAACTAACTGGTGTAATGTGTGGGGAGAACTAACTGGTGTAATGTACTGGGGAGAACTAACTGGTGTAATGTGTGGAAAGAACTAACTGGGGTAATGTACTGGGAAGAACTAACTGGTGTAATGTGTGGCGAAAACTAACTGGTGTAATGCGTGGAAAGAACTAACTGGGGTAATGTACTGGGGAGAACTAACTGGTGTAATGTGTGGGGAGAACTAACTGGTGTAATGTGTGGGGAGAACTAACTGGTGTAATGTGTGGGGAGAACTAACTGGTGTAATGTACTGGGGAGAACTAACTGGTGTAGTGTGTGGGGAGAACTAACTGGTGTAATGTACTGGGGAGAACTAACTGGTGTAATGTGTGGAGAGAACTAACTAGTGTAATGTACTGGGGAGAACTAAATGGTGTAATGTACTGGGGAGAACTAACTGGTGTAATGTGTGAGGAGAACTAACTGGTGTAATGTGTGGGGAGAACTAACTGGTGTAATGTACTGGGGAGAACTAACTGGTGTAATGTTTGAGGAGAATCAACTGGTGTAATGTGTGGGGAGAACTAACTGGTGTAACGTAGTGGGGAGAACTAAATGGTGTAGTGTGTGGGGAGAACTAACTGGTGTAATGTAGTGAGGAGAACTAACTGGTGTAGTGTGTGGGGAGAACTAACTGGTGTAATGTACTGGGGAGAACTAACTGGTGTAATGTGTGGAGAGAACTAACTAGTGTAATGTACTGGGGAGAACTAAATGGTGTAATGTGTGGGGAGAACTAACTGGTGTAATGTACTGGGGAGAACTAACTGGTGTAGTGTGTGGGGAGAACTAACTGGTGTAATGTGTGGGGAGAACTAACTGGTGTAACGTACTGGGGAGAATTAACTGGTGTAATGTGTGGGAAGAACTAACTGGTGTAATGTAGTGGGGAGAACTAACTGGTGTAGTGTGTGGGGAGAACTAACTGGTGTAATGTACTGGGGAGAACTAACTGGTGTAATGTGTGGAGAGAACTAACTAGTGTAATGTACTGGGGAGAACTAAATGGTGTAATGTGTGGGGAGAACTAACTGGTGTAATGTACTGGGGAGAACTAACTGGTGTAATGTGTGGAAAGAACTAACTGGGGTAATGTACTGGGGAGAACTAAATGTTGTAATGTGTGGGGAGAACTAACTGGTGTAATTTACTGGGGAGAACTAACTGGTGTAGTGTGTGGGGAGAACTAACTGGTGTATGGGGAGAACTAACTGGTGTAATGTACTGGGGAGAACTAACTGGTGTAATGTGTGGGGAGAACTAACTGGTGTAATGTAGTGGGGAGAACTAACTGGTGTAGTGTGTGGGGAGAACTAACTGGTGTAATGTACTGGGGAGAACTAACTGGTGTAATGTGTGGAGAGAACTAACTAGTGTAATGTACTGGGGAGAACTAAATGGTGTAATGTGTGGGGAGAACTAACTGGTGTAATGTACTGGGGAGAACTAACTGGTGTAATGTGTGGAAAGAACTAACTGGGGTAATGTACTGGGAAGAACTAACTGGTGTAATGTGTGGCGAAAACTAACTGGTGTAATGTATGGAAAGAACTAACTGGGGTAATGTACTGGGGAGAACTAACTGGTGTAATGTGTGGCGAAAACTAACTGGTGTAATGTACTGGGGAGAACTAAATGGTGTAAGGTGTGGGGTGAACTAACTGGTGTAATGTACTGGGGAGAACTAACTGGTGTAATGTGTGGGGAGAACTAACTGGTGTAATGTACTGGGGAGAACTAACTGGTGTAATGAGTGAGGAGAACTAACTGGTGTAATGTACTGGGAAGAACTAACTGGTGTAATGTGTGAGGAGAACTAACTGGTGTAATTTACTGGGGAGAACTAACTGGTGTAGTGTGTGGGGAGAACTAACTGGTGTAACGTGTGGGGAGAACTAACTGGTGTAATGTACTGGGGAGAACTAACTGGTGTAATGTGTGGGGAGAACTAACTGGTGTAATGTACTGGGGAGAACTAACTGGTGTAATGTGTGGAAAGAACTAACTGGGGTAATGTACTGGGAAGAACTAACTGGTGTAATGTGTGGCGAAAACTAACTGGTGTAATGCGTGGAAAGAACTAACTGGGGTAATGTACTGGGGAGAACTAACTGGTGTAATGTACTGGGGAGAACTAACTGGTGTAATGTGTGAGGAGAACTAACTGGTGTAATGTGTGGGGAGAACTAACTGGTGTAATGTACTGGGGAGAACTAACTGGTGTGATGTGTGAGGAGAACTAACTGGTGTAATGTACTGGGGAGAACTAACTGGTGTAATGTGTGAGGAGAATCAACTGGTGTAATGTGTGGGGAGAACTAACTGGTGTAATGTAGTGGGGAGAACTAAATGGTGTAGTGTGGGGAGAACTAACTGGTGTAATGTAGTGAGGAGAACTAACTGGTGTAGTGTGTGGGGAGAACTAACTGGTGTAATGTACTGGGGAGAACTAACTGGTGTAATGTGTGGAGAGAACTAACTAGTGTAATGTACTGGGGAGAACTAAATGGTGTAATGTGTGGGGAGAACTAACTGGTGTAATGTACTGGGGAGAACTAACTGGTGTAGTGTGTGGGGAGAACTAACTGGTGTAATGTGTGGGGAGAACTAACTGGTGTAATGTACTGGGGAGAACTAACTGGTGTAATGTGTGGGAAGAACTAACTGGTGTAATGTAGTGGGGAGAACTAACTGGTGTAGTGTGTGGGGAGAACTAACTGGTGTAATGTACTGGGGAGAACTAACTGGTGTAATGTGTGGAGAGAACTAACTAGTGTAATGTACTGGGGAGAACTAAATGGTGTAATGTGTGGGGAGAACTAACTGGTGTAATGTACTGGGGAGAACTAACTGGTGTAATGTGTAGAAAGAACTAACTGGGGTAATGTACTGGGGAGAACTAAATGTTGTAATGTGTGGGGAGAACTAACTGGTGTAATTTACTGGGGAGAACTAACTGGTGTAGTGTGTGGGGAGAACTAACTGGTGTAATGTGTGGGGAGAACTAACTGGTGTAATGTACTGGGGAGAACTAACTGGTGTAATGTGTGGAGAGAACTAACTAGTGTAATGTACTGGGGAGAACTAAATGGTGTAATGTGTGGGGAGAACTAACTGGTGTAATGTACTGGGGAGAACTAACTGGTGTAATGTGTGGAAAGAACTAACTGGGGTAATGTACTGGGAAGAACTAACTGGTGTAATGTGTGGCGAAAACTAACTGGTGTAATGTATGGAAAGAACTAACTGGGGTAATGTACTGGGGAGAACTAACTGGTGTAATGTGTGGCGAAAACTAACTGGTGTAATGTACTGGGGAGAACTAAATGGTGTAAGGTGTGGGGTGAACTAACTGGTGTAATGTACTGGGGAGAACTAACTGGTGTAATGTGTGGGGAGAACTAACTGGTGTAATGTACTGGGGAGAACTAACTGGTGTAATGAGTGAGGAGAACTAACTGGTGTAATGTACTGGGAAGAACTAACTGGTGTAATGTGTGAGGAGAACTAACTGGTGTAATTTACTGGGGAGAACTAACTGGTGTAGTGTGTGGGGAGAACTAACTGGTGTAATGTGTGGGGAGAACTAACTGGTGTAATGTACTGGGGAGAACTAACTGGTGTAATGTGTGGGAGAACTAACTGGTGTAATGTACTGGGGAGAACTAACTGGTGTAATGTGTGGAAAGAACTAACTGGGGTAATGTACTGGGAAGAACTAACTGGTGTAATGTGTGGCGAAAACTAACTGGTGTAATGCGTGGAAAGAACTAACTGGGGTAATGTACTGGGGAGAACTAACTGGTGTAATGTGTGGGGAGAACTAACTGGTGTAATGTGTGGGGAGAACTAACTGGTGTAATGTGTGGGGAGAACTAACTGGTGTAATGTACTGGGGAGAACTAACTGGTGTAGTGTGTGGGGAGAACTAACTGGTGTAATGTGTGGGGAGAACTAACTGGTGTAATGTGTGGGGAGAACTAACTGGTGTAATGTACTGGGGAGAACTAACTGGTGTAATGTGTGGAGAGAACTAACTAGTGTAATGTACTGGGGAGAACTAAATGGTGTAATGTACTGGGGAGAACTAACTGGTGTAATGTGTGAGGAGAACTAACTGGTGTAATGTGTGGGGAGAACTAACTGGTGTAATGTACTGGGGAGAACTAACTGGTGTGATGTGTGAGGAGAACTAACTGGTGTAATGTACTGGGGAGAACTAACTGGTGTAATGTGTGAGGAGAACTAACTGGTGTAATGTGTGGGGAGAACTAACTGGTGTAATGTACTGGGGAGAACTAACTGGTGTAATGTGTGGGGAGAACTAACTGGTGTAATGTACTGGGGAGAACTAACTGGTGTAATGTGTGGAAAGAACTAACTGGGGTAATGTACTGGGAAGAACTAACTGGTGTAATGTGTGGCGAAAACTAACTGGTGTAATGCGTGGAAAGAACTAACTGGGGTAATGTACTGGGGAGAACTAACTGGTGTAATGTGTGGGGAGAACTAACTGGTGTAATGTGTGGGGAGAACTAACTGGTGTAATGTGTGGGGAGAACTAACTGGTGTAATGTACTGGGGAGAACTAACTGGTGTAGTGTGTGGGGAGAACTAACTGGTGTAATGTACTGGGGAGAACTAACTGGTGTAATGTGTGGAGAGAACTAACTAGTGTAATGTACTGGGGAGAACTAAATGGTGTAATGTACTGGGGAGAACTAACTGGTGTAATGTGTGAGGAGAACTAACTGGTGTAATGTGTGGGGAGAACTAACTGGTGTAATGTACTGGGGAGAACTAACTGGTGTGATGTGTGAGGAGAACTAACTGGTGTAATGTACTGGGGAGAACTAACTGGTGTAATGTGTGAGGAGAATCAACTGGTGTAATGTGTGGGGAGAACTAACTGGTGTAATGTAGTGGGGAGAACTAAATGGTGTAGTGTGTGGGGAGAACTAACTGGTGTAATGTAGTGAGGAGAACTAACTGGTGTAGTGTGTGGGGAGAACTAACTGGTGTAATGTACTGGGGAGAACTAACTGGTGTAATGTGTGGAGAGAACTAACTAGTGTAATGTACTGGGGAGAACTAAATGGTGTAATGTGTGGGGAGAACTAACTGGTGTAATGTACTGGGGAGAACTAACTGGTGTAGTGTGTGGGGAGAACTAACTGGTGTAATGTGTGGGGAGAACTAACTGGTGTAATGTACTGGGGAGAACTAACTGGTGTAATGTGTGGGAAGAACTAACTGGTGTAATGTAGTGGGGAGAACTAACTGGTGTAGTGTGTGGGGAGAACTAACTGGTGTAATGTACTGGGGAGAACTAACTGGTGTAATGTGTGGAGAGAACTAACTAGTGTAATGTACTGGGGAGAACTAAATGGTGTAATGTGTGGGGAGAACTAACTGGTGTAATGTACTGGGGAGAACTAACTGGTGTAATGTGTAGAAAGAACTAACTGGGGTAATGTACTGGGGAGAACTAAATGTTGTAATGTGTGGGGAGAACTAACTGGTGTAATTTACTGGGGAGAACTAACTGGTGTAGTGTGTGGGGAGAACTAACTGGTGTAATGTGTGGGGAGAACTAACTGGTGTAATGTGTGGCGAAAACTAACTGGTGTAATGTGTGGAAAGAACTAACTGGGGTAATGTACTGGGGAGAACTAACTGGTGTAATGTGTGGCGAAAACTAACTGGTGTAATGTACTGGGGAGAACTAAATGGTGTAAGGTGTGGGGTGAACTAACTGGTGTAATGTACTGGGGAGAACTAACTGGTGTAATGTGTGGGGAGAACTAACTGGTGTAATGTACTGGGGAGAACTAACTGGTGTAATGAGTGAGGAGAACTAACTGGTGTAATGTACTGGAAAGAACTAACTGGTGTAATGTGTGAGGAGAACTAACTGGTGTAATTTACTGGGGAGAACTAACTGGTGTAGTGTGTGGGGAGAACTAACTGGTGTAATGTGTGGGGAGAACTAACTAGTGTAATGTACTGGGGAGAACTAACTGGTGTAATGTGTGGCGAAAACTAACTGGTGTAATGTACTGGGGAGAACTAACTGGTGTAATGTGTGGGGAGAACTACAGGGTGGTTCATAAATAGTGTTACAAATGTTTGAGAACATTTCCTGAGGAAGTGACCGCACGTAGCGGTCACTTTTCTTGTTTTTTCCGATTCCCCGTAATTTTTTATACGTGTCAAGTGAGTTTCGATTGAATCCATCGATGTTTAGGGTAATGACAGCGTCGAATCGCTTGCGAACTGCGATCATTCGCCTACACACTCTTGGCCACGCCCCTGCTCGCATTGCTGAAACGCTTCGCCTGCCTCACATGACAGTGTATCGAGCGATCAAACGATTCGAGGAGCTTGGCACATCTTTGGACCGTCCAAGGCGAGGTCGTCCTCGCACTGCTCGCACGACACAACTCATCGAAACCGTTCGGAGTCGGATCAACCGAAATGCACGACGAAGCATCAGACAGATGGCGCAGCAGCTCCCGATGAGCCGAACTTCATTGGGACGAATAGTCACGGAGGAGCTGGGACTCAGGTCGTATCGTACACGGAAGGCCGCTTTTCTGTCGGCTCGCAACAAGTCGGAAAGAGTCAAAAGATGTCGCGACCTTCTTCGTCGTACGCAACAAGGCGAACATTTCAATATGGTGTTCTCTGACGAAAAGCTGTTCACCGTGGAAGAAGTCCACAACTCCCAAAACGTCAGAGTGCTTGCGAAGGACGCAGAGCAAGCCGATAGCAAGGGTAGAACGGTCCAACGCAGTGCACATCCAACTCAAGTCATGGTCTGGGCGGGGATCTGCGCAACAGGAAAAACACCGCTTGTTTTCGTCGAGAAAGGCGTCAAGATCGACACGGAATACTATCTGAAACATGTTCTGCAAGACGTGCTCCATCCATGGTCTCAATCGCATTCCAATCAGAGGACATGGACCTTTCAAAAAGACTCAGCACCAGCCCACAAAGCTAAAAAGGTTCAAACGTGGTGCAAGGAAAATTTTCCCGGCTTCATCACAACAGCAGAATGGCCGGCCTCATCACCCGACCTGAACCCGCTCGATTATTCCGTTTAAGCCTACTTGGAGTCCAAGGTAAACTCTCGCTCCCACCCAAATATTGATTCCCTGAAGAATGCCCTTCAGGCAGAATGGGACAACATCGGAGTCGAATACCTTCGTACAGTGGTGGAGGCGTTCCCAAAGAGACTTCGAGCTGTAGTTTGGTCAAAAGGAGATCGTTTGAGCTGAACTTTTGCGTGAATGTTGACATTTATGTTGTTGATAAAATATGTTAATTTGAGATGATTTTCTCTGTTTTGAAAAAAGGTATAACAATTCCAATTTGTAACACTATTCATGGACCACCCTGTAACTGGTGTAATGTACTGGGGAGAACTAACTGGTGTAATGTGTGAGGAGAACTAACTGGTGTAATGTATTGGGGAGAACTAACTGGTTTAATGTGTGAGGAGAACTAACTGGTGTAATTTACTGGGGAGAACTAACTGGTGTAATGTGTGGGGAGAACTAACTGGTGTAATGTGTGGGGAGAACTAACTGGTGTAATGTACTGGGGAGAACTAACTGGTGTAATGTGTGGCGAAAACTAACTGGTGTAATGTACTGGGGAGAACTAACTGGTGTAGTGTGTGGGGAGAACTAACTGGTGTAATGTACTGGGGAGAACTAACTGGTGTAATGTGTGGGAAAAACTGGGGAAAAAATAACTAGTGTAATGTACTGGGGAGAACTAAATGGTGTAATGTGTGGGGAGAACTAACTGGTGTAATGTACTGGGGAGAACTAACTGGTGTAATGTGTGGAAAGAACTAACTGGGGTAATGTACTGGGAAGAACTAACTGGTGAAATGTGTGGCGAAAACTAACTGGTGTAATGCGTGGAAAGAACTAACTGGGGTAATGTACTGGGGAGAACTAACTGGTGTAATGTGTGGGGAGAACTAACTGGTGTAATGTGTGGGGAGAACTAACTGGTGTAATGTGTGGGGAGAACTAACTGGTGTAATGTACTGGGGAGAACTAACTGGTGTAGTGTGTGGGGAGAACTAACTGGTGTAATGTACTGGGGAGAACTAACTGGTGTAATGTGTGGAGAGAACTAACTAGTGTAATGTACTGGGGAGAACTAAATGGTGTAATGTACTGGGGAGAACTAACTGGTGTAATGTGTGAGGAGAACTAACTGGTGTAATGTGTGGGGAGAACTAACTGGTGTAATGTACTGGGGAGAACTAACTGGTGTGATGTGTGAGGAGAACTAACTGGTGTAATGTACTGGGGAGAACTAACTGGTGTAATGTGTGAGGAGAATCAACTGGTGTAATGTGTGGGGAGAACTAACTGGTGTAACGTAGTGGGGAGAACTAAATGGTGTAGTGTGTGGGGAGAACTAACTGGTGTAATGTAGTGAGGAGAACTAACTGGTGTAGTGTGTGGGGAGAACTAACTGGTGTAATGTACTGGGGAGAACTAACTGGTGTAATGTACTGGGGAGAACTAACTGGTGTAATGTGTGGGGAGAACTAACTGGTGTAATGTACTGGGGAGAACTAACTGGTGTAATGAGTGAGGAGAACTAACTGGTGTAATGTACTGGGAAGAACTAACTGGTGTAATGTGTGAGGAGAACTAACTGGTGTAATTTACTGGGGAGAACTAACTGGTGTAGTGTGTGGGGAGAACTAACTGGTGTAATGTGTGGGGAGAACTAACTGGTGTAATGTACTGGGGAGAACTAACTGGTGTAATGTGTGGGGAGAACTAACTGGTGTAATGTACTGGGGAGAACTAACTGGTGTAATGTGTGGAAAGAACTAACTGGGGTAATGTACTGGGAAGAACTAACTGGTGTAATGTGTGGCGAAAACTAACTGGTGTAATGCGTGGAAAGAACTAACTGGGGTAATGTACTGGGGAGAACTAACTGGTGTAATGTGTGGGGAGAACTAACTGGTGTAATGTGTGGGGAGAACTAACTGGTGTAATGTACTGGGGAGAACTAACTGGTGTAGTGTGTGGGGAGAACTAACTGGTGTAATGTACTGGGGAGAACTAACTGGTGTAATGTGTGGAGAGAACTAACTAGTGTAATGTACTGGGGAGAACTAAATGGTGTAATGTACTGGGGAGAACTAACTGGTGTAATGTGTGAGGAGAACTAACTGGTGTAATGTGTGGGGAGAACTAACTGGTGTAATGTACTGGGGAGAACTAACTGGTGTGATGTGTGAGGAGAACTAACTGGTGTAATGTACTGGGGAGAACTAACTGGTGTAATGTGTGAGGAGAATCAACTGGTGTAATGTGTGGGGAGAACTAACTGGTGTAATGTAGTGGGGAGAACTAAATGGTGTAGTGTGGGGAGAACTAACTGGTGTAATGTAGTGAGGAGAACTAACTGGTGTAGTGTGTGGGGAGAACTAACTGGTGTAATGTACTGGGGAGAACTAACTGGTGTAATGTGTGGAGAGAACTAACTAGTGTAATGTACTGGGGAGAACTAAATGGTGTAATGTGTGGGGAGAACTAACTGGTGTAATGTACTGGGGAGAACTAACTGGTGTAGTGTGTGGGGAGAACTAACTGGTGTAATGTGTGGGGAGAACTAACTGGTGTAATGTACTGGGGAGAACTAACTGGTGTAATGTGTGGGAAGAACTAACTGGTGTAATGTAGTGGGGAGAACTAACTGGTGTAGTGTGTGGGGAGAACTAACTGGTGTAATGTACTGGGGAGAACTAACTGGTGTAATGTGTGGAGAGAACTAACTAGTGTAATGTACTGGGGAGAACTAAATGGTGTAATGTGTGGGGAGAACTAACTGGTGTAATGTACTGGGGAGAACTAACTGGTGTAATGTGTAGAAAGAACTAACTGGGGTAATGTACTGGGGAGAACTAAATGTTGTAATGTGTGGGGAGAACTAACTGGTGTAATTTACTGGGGAGAACTAACTGGTGTAGTGTGTGGGGAGAACTAACTGGTGTAATGTGTGGGGAGAACTAACTGGTGTAATGTACTGGGGAGAACTAACTGGTGTAATGTGTGGAGAGAACTAACTAGTGTAATGTACTGGGGAGAACTAAATGGTGTAATGTGTGGGGAGAACTAACTGGTGTAATGTACTGGGGAGAACTAACTGGTGTAATGTGTGGAAAGAACTAACTGGGGTAATGTACTGGGAAGAACTAACTGGTGTAATGTGTGGCGAAAACTAACTGGTGTAATGTATGGAAAGAACTAACTGGGGTAATGTACTGGGGAGAACTAACTGGTGTAATGTGTGGCGAAAACTAACTGGTGTAATGTACTGGGGAGAACTAAATGGTGTAAGGTGTGGGGTGAACTAACTGGTGTAATGTACTGGGGAGAACTAACTGGTGTAATGTGTGGGGAGAACTAACTGGTGTAAAGTACTGGGGAGAACTAACTGGTGTAATGAGTGAGGAGAACTAACTGGTGTAATGTACTGGGAAGAACTAACTGGTGTAATGTGTGAGGAGAACTAACTGGTGTAATTTACTGGGGAGAACTAACTGGTGTAGTGTGTGGGGAGAACTAACTGGTGTAATGTGTGGGGAGAACTAACTGGTGTAATGTACTGGGGAGAACTAACTGGTGTAATGTGTGGGAGAACTAACTGGTGTAATGTACTGGGGAGAACTAACTGGTGTAATGTGTGGAAAGAACTAACTGGGGTAATGTACTGGGAAGAACTAACTGGTGTAATGTGTGGCGAAAACTAACTGGTGTAATGCGTGGAAAGAACTAACTGGGGTAATGTACTGGGGAGAACTAACTGGTGTAATGTGTGGGGAGAACTAACTGGTGTAATGTGTGGGGAGAACTAACTGGTGTAATGTGTGGGGAGAACTAACTGGTGTAATGTACTGGGGAGAACTAACTGGTGTAGTGTGTGGGGAGAACTAACTGGTGTAATGTGTGGGGAGAACTAACTGGTGTAATGTGTGAGGAGAATCAACTGGTGTAATGTGTGGGGAGAACTAACTGGTGTAATGTAGTGGGGAGAACTAAATGGTGTAGTGTGGGGAGAACTAACTGGTGTAATGTAGTGAGGAGAACTAACTGGTGTAGTGTGTGGGGAGAACTAACTGGTGTAATGTACTGGGGAGAACTAACTGGTGTAATGTGTGGAGAGAACTAACTAGTGTAATGTACTGGGGAGAACTAAATGGTGTAATGTGTGGGGAGAACTAACTGGTGTAATGTACTGGGGAGAACTAACTGGTGTAGTGTGTGGGGAGAACTAACTGGTGTAATGTGTGGGGAGAACTAACTGGTGTAATGTACTGGGGAGAACTAACTGGTGTAATGTGTGGGAAGAACTAACTGGTGTAATGTAGTGGGGAGAACTAACTGGTGTAGTGTGTGGGGAGAACTAACTGGTGTAATGTACTGGGGAGAACTAACTGGTGTAATGTGTGGAGAGAACTAACTAGTGTAATGTACTGGGGAGAACTAAATGGTGTAATGTGTGGGGAGAACTAACTGGTGTAATGTACTGGGGAGAACTAACTGGTGTAATGTGTAGAAAGAACTAACTGGGGTAATGTACTGGGGAGAACTAAATGTTGTAATGTGTGGGGAGAACTAACTGGTGTAATTTACTGGGGAGAACTAACTGGTGTAGTGTGTGGGGAGAACTAACTGGTGTAATGTGTGGGGAGAACTAACTGGTGTAATGTACTGGGGAGAACTAACTGGTGTAATGTGTGGAGAGAACTAACTAGTGTAATGTACTGGGGAGAACTAAATGGTGTAATGTGTGGGGAGAACTAACTGGTGTAATGTACTGGGGAGAACTAACTGGTGTAATGTGTGGAAAGAACTAACTGGGGTAATGTACTGGGAAGAACTAACTGGTGTAATGTGTGGCGAAAACTAACTGGTGTAATGTATGGAAAGAACTAACTGGGGTAATGTACTGGGGAGAACTAACTGGTGTAATGTGTGGCGAAAACTAACTGGTGTAATGTACTGGGGAGAACTAAATGGTGTAAGGTGTGGGGTGAACTAACTGGTGTAATGTACTGGGGAGAACTAACTGGTGTAATGTGTGGGGAGAACTAACTGGTGTAATGTACTGGGGAGAACTAACTGGTGTAATGAGTGAGGAGAACTAACTGGTGTAATGTACTGGGAAGAACTAACTGGTGTAATGTGTGAGGAGAACTAACTGGTGTAATTTACTGGGGAGAAATAACTGGTGTAGTGTGTGGGGAGAACTAACTGGTGTAATGTGTGGGGAGAACTAACTGGTGTAATGTACTGGGGAGAACTAACTGGTGTAATGTGTGGGAGAACTAACTGGTGTAATGTACTGGGGAGAACTAACTGGTGTAATGTGTGGAAAGAACTAACTGGGGTAATGTACTGGGAAGAACTAACTGGTGTAATGTGTGGCGAAAACTAACTGGTGTAATGCGTGGAAAGAACTAACTGGGGTAATGTACTGGGGAGAACTAACTGGTGTAATGTGTGGGGAGAACTAACTGGTGTAATGTGTGGGGAGAACTAACTGGTGTAATGTGTGGGGAGAACTAACTGGTGTAATGTACTGGGGAGAACTAACTGGTGTAGTGTGTGGGGAGAACTAACTGGTGTAATGTGTGGGGAGAACTAACTGGTGTAATGTGTGGGGAGAACTAACTGGTGTAATGTACTGGGGAGAACTAACTGGTGTAATGTGTGGAGAGAACTAACTAGTGTAATGTACTGGGGAGAACTAAATGGTGTAATGTACTGGGGAGAACTAACTGGTGTAATGTGTGAGGAGAACTAACTGGTGTAATGTGTGGGGAGAACTAACTGGTGTAATGTACTGGGGAGAACTAACTGGTGTGATGTGTGAGGAGAACTAACTGGTGTAATGTACTGGGGAGAACTAACTGGTGTAATGTGTGAGGAGAACTAACTGGTGTAATGTGTGGGGAGAACTAACTGGTGTAATGTACTGGGGAGAACTAACTGGTGTAATGTGTGGGGAGAACTAACTGGTGTAATGTACTGGGGAGAACTAACTGGTGTAATGTGTGGAAAGAACTAACTGGGGTAATGTACTGGGAAGAACTAACTGGTGTAATGTGTGGCGAAAACTAACTGGTGTAATGCGTGGAAAGAACTAACTGGGGTAATGTACTGGGGAGAACTAACCGGTGTAATGTGTGGGGAGAACTAACTGGTGTAATGTGTGGGGAGAACTAACTGGTGTAATGTGTGGGGAGAACTAACTGGTGTAATGTACTGGGGAGAACTAACTGGTGTAGTGTGTGGGGAGAACTAACTGGTGTAATGTACTGGGGAGAACTAACTGGTGTAATGTGTGGAGAGAACTAACTAGTGTAATGTACTGGGGAGAACTAAATGGTGTAATGTACTGGGGAGAACTAACTGGTGTAATGTGTGAGGAGAACTAACTGGTGTAATGTGTGGGGAGAACTAACTGGTGTAATGTACTGGGGAGAACTAACTGGTGTGATGTGTGAGGAGAACTAACTGGTGTAATGTACTGGGGAGAACTAACTGGTGTAATGTGTGAGGAGAATCAACTGGTGTAATGTGTGGGGAGAACTAACTGGTGTAATGTAGTGGGGAGAACTAAATGGTGTAGTGTGTGGGGAGAACTAACTGGTGTAATGTAGTGAGGAGAACTAACTGGTGTAGTGTGTGGGGAGAACTAACTGGTGTAATGTACTGGGGAGAACTAACTGGTGTAATGTGTGGAGAGAACTAACTAGTGTAATGTACTGGGGAGAACTAAATGGTGTAATGTGTGGGGAGAACTAACTGGTGTAATGTACTGGGGAGAACTAACTGGTGTAGTGTGTGGGGAGAACTAACTGGTGTAATGTGTGGGGAGAACTAACTGGTGTAATGTACTGGGGAGAACTAACTGGTGTAATGTGTGGGAAGAACTAACTGGTGTAATGTAGTGGGGAGAACTAACTGGTGTAGTGTGTGGGGAGAACTAACTGGTGTAATGTACTGGGGAGAACTAACTGGTGTAATGTGTGGAGAGAACTAACTAGTGTAATGTACTGGGGAGAACTAAATGGTGTAATGTGTGGGGAGAACTAACTGGTGTAATGTACTGGGGAGAACTAACTGGTGTAATGTGTAGAAAGAACTAACTGGGGTAATGTACTGGGGAGAACTAAATGTTGTAATGTGTGGGGAGAACTAACTGGTGTAATTTACTGGGGAGAACTAACTGGTGTAGTGTGTGGGGAGAACTAACTGGTGTAATGTGTGGGGAGAACTAACTGGTGTAATGTGTGGCGAAAACTAACTGGTGTAATGTGTGGAAAGAACTAACTGGGGTAATGTACTGGGGAGAACTAACTGGTGTAATGTGTGGCGAAAACTAACTGGTGTAATGTACTGGGGAGAACTAAATGGTGTAAGGTGTGGGGTGAACTAACTGGTGTAATGTACTGGGGAGAACTAACTGGTGTAATGTTTGGGGAGAACTAACTGGTGTAATGTACTGGGGAGAACTAACTGGTGTAATGAGTGAGGAGAACTAACTGGTGTAATGTACTGGAAAGAACTAACTGGTGTAATGTGTGAGGAGAACTAACTGGTGTAATTTACTGGGGAGAACTAACTGGTGTAGTGTGTGGGGAGAACTAACTGGTGTAATGTGTGGGGAGAACTAACTAGTGTAATGTACTGGGGAGAACTAACTGGTGTAATGTGTGGCGAAAACTAACTGGTGTAATGTACTGGGGAGAACTAACTGGTGTAATGTGTGGGGAGAACTACAGGGTGGTTCATAAATAGTGTTACAAATGTTTGAGAACATTTCCTGAGGAAGTGACCGCACGTAGCGGTCACTTTTCTTGTTTTTTCCGATTCCCCGTAATTTTTTATACGTGTCAAGTGAGTTTCGATTGAATCCATCGATGTTTAGGGTAATGACAGCGTCGAATCGCTTGCGAACTGCGATCATTCGCCTACACACTCTTGGCCACGCCCCTGCTCGCATTGCTGAAACGCTTCGCCTGCCTCACATGACAGTGTATCGAGCGATCAAACGATTCGAGGAGCTTGGCACATCTTTGGACCGTCCAAGGCGAGGTCGTCCTCGCACTGCTCGCACGACACAACTCATCGAAACCGTTCGGAGTCGGATCAACCGAAATGCACGACGAAGCATCAGACAGATGGCGCAGCAGCTCCCGATGAGCCGAACTTCATTGGGACGAATAGTCACGGAGGAGCTGGGACTCAGGTCGTATCGTACACGGAAGGCCGCTTTTCTGTCGGCTCGCAACAAGTCGGAAAGAGTCAAAAGATGTCGCGACCTTCTTCGTCGTACGCAACAAGGCGAACATTTCAATATGGTGTTCTCTGACGAAAAGCTGTTCACCGTGGAAGAAGTCCACAACTCCCAAAACGTCAGAGTGCTTGCGAAGGACGCAGAGCAAGCCGATAGCAAGGGTAGAACGGTCCAACGCAGTGCACATCCAACTCAAGTCATGGTCTGGGCGGGGATCTGCGCAACAGGAAAAACACCGCTTGTTTTCGTCGAGAAAGGCGTCAAGATCGACACGGAATACTATCTGAAACATGTTCTGCAAGACGTGCTCCATCCATGGTCTCAATCGCATTCCAATCAGAGGACATGGACCTTTCAACAAGACTCAGCACCAGCCCACAAAGCTAAAAAGGTTCAAACGTGGTGCAAGGAAAATTTTCCCGGCTTCATCACAACAGCAGAATGGCCGGCCTCATCACCCGACCTGAACCCGCTCGATTATTCCGTTTAAGCCTACTTGGAGTCCAAGGTAAACTCTCGCTCCCACCCAAATATTGATTCCCTGAAGAATGCCCTTCAGGCAGAATGGGACAACATCGGAGTCGAATACCTTCGTACAGTGGTGGAGGCGTTCCCAAAGAGACTTCGAGCTGTAGTTTGGTCAAAAGGAGATCGTTTGAGCTGAACTTTTGCGTGAATGTTGACATTTATGTTGTTGATAAAATATGTTAATTTGAGATGATTTTCTCTGTTTTGAAAAAAGGTATAACAATTCCAATTTGTAACACTATTCATGGACCACCCTGTAACTGGTGTAATGTACTGGGGAGAACTAACTGGTGTAATGTGTGAGGAGAACTAACTGGTGTAATGTATTGGGGAGAACTAACTGGTTTAATGTGTGAGGAGAACTAACTGGTGTAATTTACTGGGGAGAACTAACTGGTGTAATGTGTGGGGAGAACTAACTGGTGTAATGTGTGGGGAGAACTAACTGGTGTAATGTGTGGGGAGAACTAACTGGTGTAATGTGTGGGGAGAACTAACTGGTGTAATGTACTGGGGAGAACTAACTGGTGTAGTGTGTGGGGAGAACTAACTGGTGTAATGTACTGGGGAGAACTAACTGGTGTAATGTGTGGGAAAAACTGGGGAAAAAATAACTAGTGTAATGTACTGGGGAGAACTAAATGGTGTAATGTGTGGGGAGAACTAACTGGTGTAATGTACTGGGGAGAACTAACTGGTGTAATGTGTGGAAAGAACTAACTGGGGTAATGTACTGGGAAGAACTAACTGGTGAAATGTGTGGCGAAAACTAACTGGTGTAATGCGTGGAAAGAACTAACTGGGGTAATGTACTGGGGAGAACTAACTGGTGTAATGTGTGGGGAGAACTAACTGGTGTAATGTGTGGGGAGAACTAACTGGTGTAATGTGTGGGGAGAACTAACTGGTGTAATGTACTGGGGAGAACTAACTGGTGTAGTGTGTGGGGAGAACTAACTGGTGTAATGTACTGGGGAGAACTAACTGGTGTAATGTGTGGAGAGAACTAACTAGTGTAATGTACTGGGGAGAACTAAATGGTGTAATGTACTGGGGAGAACTAACTGGTGTAATGTGTGAGGAGAACTAACTGGTGTAATGTGTGGGGAGAACTAACTGGTGTAATGTACTGGGGAGAACTAACTGGTGTGATGTGTGAGGAGAACTAACTGGTGTAATGTACTGGGGAGAACTAACTGGTGTAATGTGTGAGGAGAATCAACTGGTGTAATGTGTGGGGAGAACTAACTGGTGTAACGTAGTGGGGAGAACTAAATGGTGTAGTGTGTGGGGAGAACTAACTGGTGTAATGTAGTGAGGAGAACTAACTGGTGTAGTGTGTGGGGAGAACTAACTGGTGTAATGTACTGGGGAGAACTAACTGGTGTAATGTGTGGAGAGAACTAACTAGTGTAATGTACTGGGGAGAACTAAATGGTGTAATGTGTGGGGAGAACTAACTGGTGTAATGTACTGGGGAGAACTAACTGGTGTAGTGTGTGGGGAGAACTAACTGGTGTAATGTGTGGGGAGAACTAACTGGTGTAACGTACTGGGGAGAATTAACTGGTGTAATGTGTGGGAAGAACTAACTGGTGTAATGTAGTGGGGAGAACTAACTGGTGTAGTGTGTGGGGAGAACTAACTGGTGTAATGTACTGGGGAGAACTAACTGGTGTAATGTGTGGAGAGAACTAACTAGTGTAATGTACTGGGGAGAACTAAATGGTGTAATGTGTGGGGAGAACTAACTGGTGTAATGTACTGGGGAGAACTAACTGGTGTAATGTGTGGAAAGAACTAACTGGGGTAATGTACTGGGGAGAACTAAATGTTGTAATGAGTGGGGAGAACTAACTGGTGTAATTTACTGGGGAGAACTAACTGGTGTAGTGTGTGGGGAGAACTAACTGGTGTAATGTATGGGGAGAACTAACTGGTGTAATGTACTGGGGAGAACTAACTGGTGTAATGTGTGGGGAGAACTAACTGGTGTAATGTAGTGGGGAGAACTAACTGGTGTAGTGTGTGGGGAGAACTAACTGGTGTAATGTACTGGGGAGAACTAACTGGTGTAATGTGTGGAGAGAACTAACTAGTGTAATGTACTGGGGAGAACTAAATGGTGTAATGTGTGGGGAGAACTAACTGGTGTAATGTACTGGGGAGAACTAACTGGTGTAATGTGTGGAAAGAACTAACTGGGGTAATGTACTGGGAAGAACTAACTGGTGTAATGTGTGGCGAAAACTAACTGGTGTAATGTATGGAAAGAACTAACTGGGGTAATGTACTGGGGAGAACTAACTGGTGTAATGTGTGGCGAAAACTAACTGGTGTAATGTACTGGGGAGAACTAAATGGTGTAAGGTGTGGGGTGAACTAACTGGTGTAATGTACTGGGGAGAACTAACTGGTGTAATGTGTGGGGAGAACTAACTGGTGTAATGTACTGGGGAGAACTAACTGGTGTAATGATTGAGGAGAACTAACTGGTGTAATGTACTGGGAAGAACTAACTGGTGTAATGTGTGAGGAGAACTAACTGGTGTAATTTACTGGGGAGAACTAACTGGTGTAGTGTGTGGGGAGAACTAACTGGTGTAATGTGTGGGGAGAACTAACTGGTGTAATGTACTGGGGAGAACTAACTGGTGTAATGTGTGGGGAGAACTAACTGGTGTAATGTACTGGGGAGAACTAACTGGTGTAATGTGTGGAAAGAACTAACTGGGGTAATGTACTGGGAAGAACTAACTGGTGTAATGTGTGGCGAAAACTAACTGGTGTAATGCGTGGAAAGAACTAACTGGGGTAATGTACTGGGGAGAACTAACTGGTGTAATAAGTGGGGAGAACTAACTGGTGTAATGTGTGGGGAGAACTAACTGGTGTAATGTGTGGGGAGAACTAACTGGTGTAATGTACTGGGGAGAACTAACTGGTGTAGTGTGTGGGGAGAACTAACTGGTGTAATGTACTGGGGAGAACTAACTGGTGTAATGTGTGGAGAGAACTAACTAGTGTAATGTACTGGGGAGAACTAAATGGTGTAATGTACTGGGGAGAACTAACTGGTGTAATGTGTGAGGAGAACTAACTGGTGTAATGTGTGGGGAGAACTAACTGGTGTAATGTACTGGGGAGAACTAACTGGTGTGATGTGTGAGGAGAACTAACTGGTGTAATGTACTGGGGAGAACTAACTGGTGTAATGTGTGAGGAGAATCAACTGGTGTAATGTGTGGGGAGAACTAACTGGTGTAATGTAGTGGGGAGAACTAAATGGTGTAGTGTGTGGGGAGAACTAACTGGTGTAATGTAGTGAGGAGAACTAACTGGTGTAGTGTGTGGGGAGAACTAACTGGTGTAATGTACTGGGGAGAACTAACTGGTGTAATGTGTGGAGAGAACTAACTAGTGTAATGTACTGGGGAGAACTAAATGGTGTAATGTGTGGGGAGAACTAACTGGTGTAATGTACTGGGGAGAACTAACTGGTGTAGTGTGTGGGGAGAACTAACTGGTGTAATGTGTGGGGAGAACTAACTGGTGTAATGTACTGGGGAGAACTAACTGGTGTAATGTGTGGGAAGAACTAACTGGTGTAATGTAGTGGGGAGAACTAACTGGTGTAGTGTGTGGGGAGAACTAACTGGTGTAATGTACTGGGGAGAACTAACTGGTGTAATGTGTGGAGAGAACTAACTAGTGTAATGTACTGGGGAGAACTAAATGGTGTAATGTGTGAGGAGAACTAACTGGTGTAATTTACTGGGGAGAACTAACTGGTGTAGTGTGTGGGGAGAACTAACTGGTGTAATGTGTGGGGAGAACTAACTGGTGTAATGTACTGGGGAGAACTAACTGGTGTAATGTGTGGGGAGAACTAACTGGTGTAATGTACTGGGGAGAACTAACTGGTGTAATGTGTGGAAAGAACTAACTGGGGTAATGTACTGGGAAGAACTAACTGGTGTAATGTGTGGCGAAAACTAACTGGTGTAATGCGTGGAAAGAACTAACTGGGGTAATGTACTGGGGAGAACTAACTGGTGTAATAAGTGGGGAGAACTAACTGGTGTAATGTGTGGGGAGAACTAACTGGTGTAATGTGTGGGGAGAACTAACTGGTGTAATGTACTGGGGAGAACTAACTGGTGTAGTGTGTGGGGAGAACTAACTGGTGTAATGTACTGGGGAGAACTAACTGGTGTAATGTGTGGAGAGAACTAACTAGTGTAATGTACTGGGGAGAACTAAATGGTGTAATGTACTGGGGAGAACTAACTGGTGTAATGTGTGAGGAGAACTAACTGGTGTAATGTGTGGGGAGAACTAACTGGTGTAATGTACTGGGGAGAACTAACTGGTGTGATGTGTGAGGAGAACTAACTGGTGTAATGTACTGGGGAGAACTAACTGGTGTAATGTGTGAGGAGAATCAACTGGTGTAATGTGTGGGGAGAACTAACTGGTGTAATGTAGTGGGGAGAACTAAATGGTGTAGTGTGTGGGGAGAACTAACTGGTGTAATGTAGTGAGGAGAACTAACTGGTGTAGTGTGTGGGGAGAACTAACTGGTGTAATGTACTGGGGAGAACTAACTGGTGTAATGTGTGGAGAGAACTAACTAGTGTAATGTACTGGGGAGAACTAAATGGTGTAATGTGTGGGGAGAACTAACTGGTGTAATGTACTGGGGAGAACTAACTGGTGTAGTGTGTGGGGAGAACTAACTGGTGTAATGTGTGGGGAGAACTAACTGGTGTAATGTACTGGGGAGAACTAACTGGTGTAATGTGTGGGAAGAACTAACTGGTGTAATGTAGTGGGGAGAACTAACTGGTGTAGTGTGTGGGGAGAACTAACTGGTGTAATGTACTGGGGAGAACTAACTGGTGTAATGTGTGGAGAGAACTAACTAGTGTAATGTACTGGGGAGAACTAAATGGTGTAATGTGTGGGGAGAACTAACTGGTGTAATGTACTGGGGAGAACTAACTGGTGTAATGTGTAGAAAGAACTAACTGGGGTAATGTACTGGGGAGAACTAAATGTTGTAATGTGTGGGGAGAACTAACTGGTGTAATTTACTGGGGAGAACTAACTGGTGTAGTGTGTGGGGAGAACTAACTGGTGTAATGTGTGGGGAGAACTAACTGGTGTAATGTACTGGGGAGAACTAACTGGTGTAATGTGTGGAGAGAACTAACTAGTGTAATGTACTGGGGAGAACTAAATGGTGTAATGTGTGAGGAGAATCAACTGGTGTAATGTGTGGGGAGAACTAACTGGTGTAATGTAGTGGGGAGAACTAAATGGTGTAGTGTGTGGGGAGAACTAACTGGTGTAATGTAGTGAGGAGAACTAACTGGTGTAGTGTGTGGGGAGAACTAACTGGTGTAATGTACTGGGGAGAACTAACTGGTGTAATGTGTGGAGAGAACTAACTAGTGTAATGTACTGGGGAGAACTAAATGGTGTAATGTGTGGGGAGAACTAACTGGTGTAATGTACTGGGGAGAACTAACTGGTGTAGTGTGTGGGGAGAACTAACTGGTGTAATGTGTGGGGAGAACTAACTGGTGTAATGTACTGGGGAGAACTAACTGGTGTAATGTGTGGGAAGAACTAACTGGTGTAATGTAGTGGGGAGAACTAACTGGTGTAGTGTGTGGGGAGAACTAACTGGTGTAATGTACTGGGGAGAACTAACTGGTGTAATGTGTGGAGAGAACTAACTAGTGTAATGTACTGGGGAGAACTAAATGGTGTAATGTGTGGGGAGAACTAACTGGTGTAATGTACTGGGGAGAACTAACTGGTGTAATGTGTAGAAAGAACTAACTGGGGTAATGTACTGGGGAGAACTAAATGTTGTAATGTGTGGGGAGAACTAACTGGTGTAATTTACTGGGGAGAACTAACTGGTGTAGTGTGTGGGGAGAACTAACTGGTGTAATGTGTGGGGAGAACTAACTGGTGTAATGTACTGGGGAGAACTAACTGGTGTAATGTGTGGAGAGAACTAACTAGTGTAATGTACTGGGGAGAACTAAATGGTGTAATGTGTGGGGAGAACTAACTGGTGTAATGTACTGGGGAGAACTAACTGGTGTAATGTGTGGAAAGAACTAACTGGGGTAATGTACTGGGAAGAACTAACTGGTGTAATGTGTGGCGAAAACTAACTGGTGTAATGTATGGAAAGAACTAACTGGGGTAATGTACTGGGGAGAACTAACTGGTGTAATGTGTGGCGAAAACTAACTGGTGTAATGTACTGGGGAGAACTAAATGGTGTAAGGTGTGGGGTGAACTAACTGGTGTAATGTACTGGGGAGAACTAACTGGTGTAATGTGTGGGGAGAACTAACTGGTGTAATGTACTGGGGAGAACTAACTGGTGTAATGAGTGAGGAGAACTAACTGGTGTAATGTACTGGGAAGAACTAACTGGTGTAATGTGTGAGGAGAACTAACTGGTGTAATTTACTGGGGAGAACTAACTGGTGTAGTGTGTGGGGAGAACTAACTGGTGTAATGTGTGGGGAGAACTAACTGGTGTAATGTACTGGGGAGAACTAACTGGTGTAATGTGTGGGGAGAACTAACTGGTGTAATGTACTGGGGAGAACTAACTGGTGTAATGTGTGGAAAGAACTAACTGGGGTAATGTACTGGGAAGAACTAACTGGTGTAATGTGTGGCGAAAACTAACTGGTGTAATGCGTGGAAAGAACTAACTGGGGTAATGTACTGGGGAGAACTAACTGGTGTAATGTGTGGGGAGAACTAACTGGTGTAATGTGTGGGGAGAACTAACTGGTGTAATGTGTGGGGAGAACTAACTGGTGTAATGTACTGGGGAGAACTAACTGGTGTAGTGTGTGGGGAGAACTAACTGGTGTAATGTACTGGGGAGAACTAACTGGTGTAATGTGTGGAGAGAACTAACTAGTGTAATGTACTGGGGAGAACTAAATGGTGTAATGTACTGGGGAGAACTAACTGGTGTAATGTGTGAGGAGAACTAACTGGTGTAATGTGTGGGGAGAACTAACTGGTGTAATGTACTGGGGAGAACTAACTGGTGTGATGTGTGAGGAGAACTAACTGGTGTAATGTACTGGGGAGAACTAACTGGTGTAATGTGTGAGGAGAATCAACTGGTGTAATGTGTGGGGAGAACTAACTGGTGTAATGTAGTGGGGAGAACTAAATGGTGTAGTGTGTGGGGAGAACTAACTGGTGTAATGTAGTGAGGAGAACTAACTGGTGTAGTGTGTGGGGAGAACTAACTGGTGTAATGTACTGGGGAGAACTAACTGGTGTAATGTGTGGAGAGAACTAACTAGTGTAATGTACTGGGGAGAACTAAATGGTGTAATGTGTGGGGAGAACTAACTGGTGTAATGTACTGGGGAGAACTAACTGGTGTAGTGTGTGGAGAGAACTAACTGGTGTAATGTGTGGGGAGAACTAACTGGTGTAATGTACTGGGGAGAACTAACTGGTGTAATGTGTGGGAAGAACTAACTGGTGTAATGTAGTGGGGAGAACTAACTGGTGTAGTGTGTGGGGAGAACTAACTGGTGTAATGTACTGGGGAGAACTAACTGGTGTAATGTGTGGAGAGAACTAACTAGTGTAATGTACTGGGGAGAACTAAATGGTGTAATGTGTGGGGAGAACTAACTGGTGTAATGTACTGGGGAGAACTAACTGGTGTAATGTGTAGAAAGAACTAACTGGGGTAATGTACTGGGGAGAACTAAATGTTGTAATGTGTGGGGAGAACTAACTGGTGTAATTTACTGGGGAGAACTAACTGGTGTAGTGTGTGGGGAGAACTAACTGGTGTAATGTGTGGGGAGAACTAACTGGTGTAATGTACTGGGGAGAACTAACTGGTGTAATGTGTGGGGAGAACTAACTGGTGTAATGTAGTGGGGAGAACTAACTGGTGTAGTGTGTGGGGAGAACTAACTGGTGTAATGTACTGGGGAGAACTAACTGGTGTAATGTGTGGAGAGAACTAACTAGTGTAATGTACTGGGGAGAACTAAATGGTGTAATGTGTGGGGAGAACTAACTGGTGTAATGTACTGGGGAGAACTAACTGGTGTAATGTGTGGAAAGAACTAACTGGGGTAATGTACTGGGAAGAACTAACTGGTGTAATGTGTGGCGAAAACTAACTGGTGTAATGTGTGGAAAGAACTAACTGGGGTAATGTACTGGGGAGAACTAACTGGTGTAATGTGTGGCGAAAACTAACTGGTGTAATGTACTGGGGAGAACTAAATGGTGTAAGGTGTGGGGTGAACTAACTGGTGTAATGTACTGGGGAGAACTAACTGGTGTAATGTGTGGGGAGAACTAACTGGTGTAATGTACTGGGGAGAACTAACTGGTGTAATGAGTGAGGAGAACTAACTGGTGTAATGTACTGGAAAGAACTAACTGGTGTAATGTGTGAGGAGAACTAACTGGTGTAATTTACTGGGGAGAACTAACTGGTGTAGTGTGTGGGGAGAACTAACTGGTGTAATGTGTGGGGAGAACTAACTGGTGTAATGTACTGTGGAGAACTAACTGGTGTAATGTGTGGGGAGAACTAACTGGTGTAATGTACTGGGGAGAACTAACTGGTGTAGTGTGTGGGGAGAACTAACTGGTTTAGTGTACTGGGGAGAACTAACTGGTGTAATGTGTGGAGAGAACTAACTAGTGTAATGTACTGGGGAGAACTAACTGGTGTAATGTGTGGAGAGAACTAACTAGTGTAATGTACTGGGGAGAACTAAATGGTGTAATGTGTGGGGAGAACTAACTGGTGTAATGTACTGGGGAGAACTAACTGGTGTAATGTGTGGAAAGAACTAACTGGGGTAATGTACTGGGAAGAACTAACTGGTGTAATGTGTGGCGAAAACTAACTGGTGTAATGCGTAGAAAGAACTAACTGGGGTAATGTACTGGGGAGAACTAACTGGTGTAATGTGTGGCGAAAACTACCTGGTCTAATGTACTGGGGAGAACTAACTGGTGTAATGTGTGGGGAGAACTAACTGGTGTAATGTACTGGGGAAAACTAACTGGTGTAATGTGTGAGGAGAACTAACTGGTGTAATGCACTGGGGAGAACTAACTGGTGTAATGTGTGAGGAGAAATAACTGTTGTAATTTACTGGGGAGAACTAACTGGTGTAGTGTGTGGGGAGAACTAACTGGTGTAATGTGTGGGGAGAACTAACTGGTGTAATGTACCGGGGAGAATTAACTGGTGTAATGTGTGGGGAGAACTAACTGGTGTAATGTACTGGGAAGAACTAACTGGTGTAGTGTGTGGGGAGAACTAACTGGTGTAATGTACTGGGGAGAACTAACTGGTGTAATGTGTGGAGAGAACTAACTAGTGTAATGTACTGGGGAG
The DNA here is from genome assembly GCA_964056735.1 of Allodiplogaster pararmata. Taxonomy (NCBI): domain Eukaryota; kingdom Metazoa; phylum Nematoda; class Chromadorea; order Rhabditida; family Diplogasteridae; genus Allodiplogaster; species Allodiplogaster pararmata. The sequence continues at coordinate 44,028,346 of OZ057405.1, forward strand.
AACTAAATGGTGTAATGTGTGGGGAGAACTAACTGGTGTAATGTACTGGGGAGAACTAACTGGTGTAATGTGTGGAAAGAACTAACTGGGGTAATGTACTGGGAAGAACTAACTGGTGTAATGTGTGGCGAAAACTAACTGGTGTAATGTGTGGAAAGAACTAACTGGGGTAATGTACTGGGGAGAACTAACTGGTGTAATGTGTGGCGAAAACTAACTGGTGTAATGTACTGGGGAGAACTAAATGGTGTAAGGTGTGGGGTGAACTAACTGGTGTAATGTACTGGGGAGAACTAACTGGTGTAATGTGTGGGGAGAACTAACTGGTGTAATGTACTGGGGAGAACTAACTGGTGTAATGAGTGAGGAGAACTAACTGGTGTAATGTACTGGAAAGAACTAACTGGTGTAATGTGTGAGGAGAACTAACTGGTGTAATTTACTGGGGAGAACTAACTGGTGTAGTGTGTAGGGAGAACTAACTGGTGTAATGTGTGGGGAGAACTAACTGGTGTAATGTACTGTGGAGAACTAACTGGTGTAATGTGTGGGGAGAACTAACTGGTGTAATGTACTGGGGAGAACTAACTGGTGTAGTGTGTGGGGAGAACTAACTGGTTTAGTGTACTGGGGAGAACTAACTGGTGTAATGTGTGGAGAGAACTAACTAGTGTAATGTACTGGGAAGAACTAAATGGTGTAATGTGTGGGGAGAACTAACTGGTGTAATGTACTGGGGAGAACTAACTGGTGTAATGTGTGGAAAGAACTAACTGGGGTAATGTACTGGGAAGAACTAACTGGTGTAATGTGTGGCGAAAACTAACTGGTGTAATGTACTGGGGAGAACTAACTGGTGTAATGTGTGGGGAGAACTAACTGGTGTAATGTACTGGGGAGAACTAACTGGTGTAATGTACTGGGGAGAACTAACTGGTGTAATGTGTGGAAAGAACTAACTGGGGTAATGTACTGGGAAGAACTAACTGGTGTAATGTGTGGCGAAAACTAACTGGTGTAATGTGTGGAAAGAACTAACTGGGGTAATGTACTGGGGAGAACTAACTGGTGTAATGTGTGGCGAAAACTAACTGGTGTAATGTACTGGGGAGAACTAAATGGTGTAAGGTGTGGGGTGAACTAACTAGTGTAATGTACTGGGGAGAACTAACTGGTGTAATGTGTGGGGAGAACTAACTGGTGTAATGTACTGGGGAGAACTAACTGGTGTAATGAGTGAGGAGAACTAACTGGTGTAATGTGTGGAGAGAACTAACTAGTGTAATGTACTGGGGAGAACTAAATGGTGTAATGTACTGGGGAGAACTAACTGGTGTAATGTGTGAGGAGAACTAACTGGTGTAATGTGTGGGGAGAACTAACTGGTGTAATGTACTGGGGAGAACTAACTGGTGTGATGTGTGAGGAGAACTAACTGGTGTAATGTACTGGGGAGAACTAACTGGTGTAATGTGTGAGGAGAATCAACTGGTGTAATGTGTGGGGAGAACTAACTGGTGTAACGTAGTGGGGAGAACTAAATGGTGTAGTGTGTGGGGAGAACTAACTGGTGTAATGTAGTGAGGAGAACTAACTGGTGTAGTGTGTGGGGAGAACTAACTGGTGTAATGTACTGGGGAGAACTAACTGGTGTAATGTGTGGAGAGAACTAACTAGTGTAATGTACTGGGGAGAACTAAATGGTGTAATGTGTGGGGAGAACTAACTGGTGTAATGTACTGGGGAGAACTAACTGGTGTAGTGTGTGGGGAGAACTAACTGGTGTAATGTGTGGGGAGAACTAACTGGTGTAACGTACTGGGGAGAATTAACTGGTGTAATGTGTGGGAAGAACTAACTGGTGTAATGTAGTGGGGAGAACTAACTGGTGTAGTGTGTGGGGAGAACTAACTGGTGTAATGTACTGGGGAGAACTAACTGGTGTAATGTGTGGAGAGAACTAACTAGTGTAATGTACTGGGGAGAACTAAATGGTGTAATGTGTGGGGAGAACTAACTGGTGTAATGTACTGGGGAGAACTAACTGGTGTAATGTGTGGAAAGAACTAACTGGGGTAATGTACTGGGGAGAACTAAATGTTGTAATGAGTGGGGAGAACTAACTGGTGTAATTTACTGGGGAGAACTAACTGGTGTAGTGTGTGGGGAGAACTAACTGGTGTAATGTATGGGGAGAACTAACTGGTGTAATGTACTGGGGAGAACTAACTGGTGTAATGTGTGGGGAGAACTAACTGGTGTAATGTAGTGGGGAGAACTAACTGGTGTAGTGTGTGGGGAGAACTAACTGGTGTAATGTACTGGGGAGAACTAACTGGTGTAATGTGTGGAGAGAACTAACTAGTGTAATGTACTGGGGAGAACTAAATGGTGTAATGTGTGGGGAGAACTAACTGGTGTAATGTACTGGGGAGAACTAACTGGTGTAATGTGTGGAAAGAACTAACTGGGGTAATGTACTGGGAAGAACTAACTGGTGTAATGTGTGGCGAAAACTAACTGGTGTAATGTATGGAAAGAACTAACTGGGGTAATGTACTGGGGAGAACTAACTGGTGTAATGTGTGGCGAAAACTAACTGGTGTAATGTACTGGGGAGAACTAAATGGTGTAAGGTGTGGGGTGAACTAACTGGTGTAATGTACTGGGGAGAACTAACTGGTGTAATGTGTGGGGAGAACTAACTGGTGTAATGTACTGGGGAGAACTAACTGGTGTAATGAGTGAGGAGAACTAACTGGTGTAATGTACTGGGAAGAACTAACTGGTGTAATGTGTGAGGAGAACTAACTGGTGTAATTTACTGGGGAGAACTAACTGGTGTAGTGTGTGGGGAGAACTAACTGGTGTAATGTGTGGGGAGAACTAACTGGTGTAATGTACTGGGGAGAACTAACTGGTGTAATGTGTGGGGAGAACTAACTGGTGTAATGTACTGGGGAGAACTAACTGGTGTAATGTGTGGAAAGAACTAACTGGGGTAATGTACTGGGAAGAACTAACTGGTGTAATGTGTGGCGAAAACTAACTGGTGTAATGCGTGGAAAGAACTAACTGGGGTAATGTACTGGGGAGAACTAACTGGTGTAATAAGTGGGGAGAACTAACTGGTGTAATGTGTGGGGAGAACTAACTGGTGTAATGTGTGGGGAGAACTAACTGGTGTAATGTACTGGGGAGAACTAACTGGTGTAGTGTGTGGGGAGAACTAACTGGTGTAATGTACTGGGGAGAACTAACTGGTGTAATGTGTGGAGAGAACTAACTAGTGTAATGTACTGGGGAGAACTAAATGGTGTAATGTACTGGGGAGAACTAACTGGTGTAATGTGTGAGGAGAACTAACTGGTGTAATGTGTGGGGAGAACTAACTGGTGTAATGTACTGGGGAGAACTAACTGGTGTGATGTGTGAGGAGAACTAACTGGTGTAATGTACTGGGGAGAACTAACTGGTGTAATGTGTGAGGAGAATCAACTGGTGTAATGTGTGGGGAGAACTAACTGGTGTAATGTAGTGGGGAGAACTAAATGGTGTAGTGTGTGGGGAGAACTAACTGGTGTAATGTAGTGAGGAGAACTAACTGGTGTAGTGTGTGGGGAGAACTAACTGGTGTAATGTACTGGGGAGAACTAACTGGTGTAATGTGTGGAGAGAACTAACTAGTGTAATGTACTGGGGAGAACTAAATGGTGTAATGTGTGGGGAGAACTAACTGGTGTAATGTACTGGGGAGAACTAACTGGTGTAGTGTGTGGGGAGAACTAACTGGTGTAATGTGTGGGGAGAACTAACTGGTGTAATGTACTGGGGAGAACTAACTGGTGTAATGTGTGGGAAGAACTAACTGGTGTAATGTAGTGGGGAGAACTAACTGGTGTAGTGTGTGGGGAGAACTAACTGGTGTAATGTACTGGGGAGAACTAACTGGTGTAATGTGTGGAGAGAACTAACTAGTGTAATGTACTGGGGAGAACTAAATGGTGTAATGTGTGGGGAGAACTAACTGGTGTAATGTACTGGGGAGAACTAACTGGTGTAATGTGTAGAAAGAACTAACTGGGGTAATGTACTGGGGAGAACTAAATGTTGTAATGTGTGGGGAGAACTAACTGGTGTAATTTACTGGGGAGAACTAACTGGTGTAGTGTGTGGGGAGAACTAACTGGTGTAATGTGTGGGGAGAACTAACTGGTGTAATGTACTGGGGAGAACTAACTGGTGTAATGTGTGGAGAGAACTAACTAGTGTAATGTACTGGGGAGAACTAAATGGTGTAATGTGTGGGGAGAACTAACTGGTGTAATGTACTGGGGAGAACTAACTGGTGTAATGTGTGGAAAGAACTAACTGGGGTAATGTACTGGGAAGAACTAACTGGTGTAATGTGTGGCGAAAACTAACTGGTGTAATGTATGGAAAGAACTAACTGGGGTAATGTACTGGGGAGAACTAACTGGTGTAATGTGTGGCGAAAACTAACTGGTGTAATGTACTGGGGAGAACTAAATGGTGTAAGGTGTGGGGTGAACTAACTGGTGTAATGTACTGGGGAGAACTAACTGGTGTAATGTGTGGGGAGAACTAACTGGTGTAATGTACTGGGGAGAACTAACTGGTGTAATGAGTGAGGAGAACTAACTGGTGTAATGTACTGGGAAGAACTAACTGGTGTAATGTGTGAGGAGAACTAACTGGTGTAATTTACTGGGGAGAACTAACTGGTGTAGTGTGTGGGGAGAACTAACTGGTGTAATGTGTGGGGAGAACTAACTGGTGTAATGTACTGGGGAGAACTAACTGGTGTAATGTGTGGGGAGAACTAACTGGTGTAATGTACTGGGGAGAACTAACTGGTGTAATGTGTGGAAAGAACTAACTGGGGTAATGTACTGGGAAGAACTAACTGGTGTAATGTGTGGCGAAAACTAACTGGTGTAATGCGTGGAAAGAACTAACTGGGGTAATGTACTGGGGAGAACTAACTGGTGTAATGTGTGGGGAGAACTAACTGGTGTAATGTGTGGGGAGAACTAACTGGTGTAATGTGTGGGGAGAACTAACTGGTGTAATGTACTGGGGAGAACTAACTGGTGTAGTGTGTGGGGAGAACTAACTGGTGTAATGTACTGGGGAGAACTAACTGGTGTAATGTGTGGAGAGAACTAACTAGTGTAATGTACTGGGGAGAACTAAATGGTGTAATGTACTGGGGAGAACTAACTGGTGTAATGTGTGAGGAGAACTAACTGGTGTAATGTGTGGGGAGAACTAACTGGTGTAATGTACTGGGGAGAACTAACTGGTGTGATGTGTGAGGAGAACTAACTGGTGTAATGTACTGGGGAGAACTAACTGGTGTAATGTGTGAGGAGAATCAACTGGTGTAATGTGTGGGGAGAACTAACTGGTGTAATGTAGTGGGGAGAACTAAATGGTGTAGTGTGTGGGGAGAACTAACTGGTGTAATGTAGTGAGGAGAACTAACTGGTGTAGTGTGTGGGGAGAACTAACTGGTGTAATGTACTGGGGAGAACTAACTGGTGTAATGTGTGGAGAGAACTAACTAGTGTAATGTACTGGGGAGAACTAAATGGTGTAATGTGTGGGGAGAACTAACTGGTGTAATGTACTGGGGAGAACTAACTGGTGTAGTGTGTGGGGAGAACTAACTGGTGTAATGTGTGGGGAGAACTAACTGGTGTAATGTACTGGGGAGAACTAACTGGTGTAATGTGTGGGAAGAACTAACTGGTGTAATGTAGTGGGGAGAACTAACTGGTGTAGTGTGTGGGGAGAACTAACTGGTGTAATGTACTGGGGAGAACTAACTGGTGTAATGTGTGGAGAGAACTAACTAGTGTAATGTACTGGGGAGAACTAAATGGTGTAATGTGTGGGGAGAACTAACTGGTGTAATGTACTGGGGAGAACTAACTGGTGTAATGTGTAGAAAGAACTAACTGGGGTAATGTACTGGGGAGAACTAAATGTTGTAATGTGTGGGGAGAACTAACTGGTGTAATTTACTGGGGAGAACTAACTGGTGTAGTGTGTGGGGAGAACTAACTGGTGTAATGTGTGGGGAGAACTAACTGGTGTAATGTACTGGGGAGAACTAACTGGTGTAATGTGTGGGGAGAACTAACTGGTGTAATGTAGTGGGGAGAACTAACTGGTGTAGTGTGTGGGGAGAACTAACTGGTGTAATGTACTGGGGAGAACTAACTGGTGTAATGTGTGGAGAGAACTAACTAGTGTAATGTACTGGGGAGAACTAAATGGTGTAATGTGTGGGGAGAACTAACTGGTGTAATGTACTGGGGAGAACTAACTGGTGTAATGTGTGGAAAGAACTAACTGGGGTAATGTACTGGGAAGAACTAACTGGTGTAATGTGTGGCGAAAACTAACTGGTGTAATGTGTGGAAAGAACTAACTGGGGTAATGTACTGGGGAGAACTAACTGGTGTAATGTGTGGCGAAAACTAACTGGTGTAATGTACTGGGGAGAACTAAATGGTGTAAGGTGTGGGGTGAACTAACTGGTGTAATGTACTGGGGAGAACTAACTGGTGTAATGTGTGGGGAGAACTAACTGGTGTAATGTACTGGGGAGAACTAACTGGTGTAATGAGTGAGGAGAACTAACTGGTGTAATGTACTGGAAAGAACTAACTGGTGTAATGTGTGAGGAGAACTAACTGGTGTAATTTACTGGGGAGAACTAACTGGTGTAGTGTGTGGGGAGAACTAACTGGTGTAATGTGTGGGGAGAACTAACTGGTGTAATGTACTGTGGAGAACTAACTGGTGTAATGTGTGGGGAGAACTAACTGGTGTAATGTACTGGGGAGAACTAACTGGTGTAGTGTGTGGGGAGAACTAACTGGTTTAGTGTACTGGGGAGAACTAACTGGTGTAATGTGTGGAGAGAACTAACTAGTGTAATGTACTGGGGAGAACTAACTGGTGTAATGTGTGGAGAGAACTAACTAGTGTAATGTACTGGGGAGAACTAAATGGTGTAATGTGTGGGGAGAACTAACTGGTGTAATGTACTGGGGAGAACTAACTGGTGTAATGTGTGGAAAGAACTAACTGGGGTAATGTACTGGGAAGAACTAACTGGTGTAATGTGTGGCGAAAACTAACTGGTGTAATGCGTAGAAAGAACTAACTGGGGTAATGTACTGGGGAGAACTAACTGGTGTAATGTGTGGCGAAAACTACCTGGTCTAATGTACTGGGGAGAACTAACTGGTGTAATGTGTGGGGAGAACTAACTGGTGTAATGTACTGGGGAAAACTAACTGGTGTAATGTGTGAGGAGAACTAACTGGTGTAATGCACTGGGGAGAACTAACTGGTGTAATGTGTGAGGAGAAATAACTGTTGTAATTTACTGGGGAGAACTAACTGGTGTAGTGTGTGGGGAGAACTAACTGGTGTAATGTGTGGGGAGAACTAACTGGTGTAATGTACCGGGGAGAATTAACTGGTGTAATGTGTGGGGAGAACTAACTGGTGTAATGTACTGGGAAGAACTAACTGGTGTAGTGTGTGGGGAGAACTAACTGGTGTAATGTACTGGGGAGAACTAAATGGTGTAATGTGTGGAGAGAACTAACTAGTGTAATGTACTGGGGAGAACTAAATGGTGTAATGTGTGGGGAGAACTAACTGGTGTAATGTACTGGGGAGAACTAACTGGTGTAATGTGTGGAAAGAACTAACTGGGGTAATGTACTGGGAAGAACTAACTGGTGTAATGTGTGGCGAAAACTAACTGGTGTAATGTGTGGAAAGAACTAACTGGGGTAATGTACTGGGGAGAACTAACTGGTGTAATGTGTGGCGAAAACTAACTGGTGTAATGTACTGGGGAGAACTAAATGGTGTAAGGTGTGGGGTGAACTAACTGGTGTAATGTACTGGGGAGAACTAACTGGTGTAATGTGTGGGGAGAACTAACTGGTGTAATGTACTGGGGAGAACTAACTGGTGTAATGAGTGAGGAGAACTAACTGGTGTAATGTACTGGAAAGAACTAACTGGTGTAATGTGTGAGGAGAACTAACTGGTGTAATTTACTGGGGAGAACTAACTGGTGTAGTGTGTAGGGAGAACTAACTGGTGTAATGTGTGGGGAGAACTAACTGGTGTAATGTACTGTGGAGAACTAACTGGTGTAATGTGTGGGGAGAACTAACTGGTGTAATGTACTGGGGAGAACTAACTGGTGTAGTGTGTGGGGAGAACTAACTGGTTTAGTGTACTGGGGAGAACTAACTGGTGTAATGTGTGGAGAGAACTAACTAGTGTAATGTACTGGGAAGAACTAAATGGTGTAATGTGTGGGGAGAACTAACTGGTGTAATGTACTGGGGAGAACTAACTGGTGTAATGTGTGGAAAGAACTAACTGGGGTAATGTACTGGGAAGAACTAACTGGTGTAATGTGTGGCGAAAACTAACTGGTGTAATGTACTGGGGAGAACTAACTGGTGTAATGTGTGGGGAGAACTAACTGGTGTAATGTACTGGGGAGAACTAACTGGGGTAATGTACTGGGAAGAACTAAATGGTGTAATGTGTGGGGAGAACTAACTGGTGTAATTTACTGGGGAGAACTAACTGGTGTAATGTGTGGGGAGAACTAACTGGTGTAATGTACTGGGGAGAACTAACTGGTGTAGTGTGTGGGGAGAACTAACTGGTGTAATGTACTGGGGAGAACTAACTGGTGTAATGTGTGGGGAGAACTAACTAGTGTAAGTTAGAGTATTCCCTACTCCTCGTTGATCCCAAGCAACGGACGCGAGAGAATATCTCTTTATTCAAAACACAACTCTAAAGCAATCGAAACAAAAGCAACAAAACACAGAAGAACCGAATTAAGGAAAAATTAACAACAATATGGCTTGCCAGCCGAATCGCGCGAGAGGTACGCATCTAACATAAAAAGGAAATATCGAAAGGAGACATCGAAAGGATGCCTCCAAAAGAAATATAATAACAAAAAGAAACATACAAATGTAGATCACTACAATAAATAGTAGAGGGGCTAAATGCGGCAATCTTCTTACATGCCCCCCCTGAAGCCTCGTCGTCCCCGACGAGGATAAGGTTGGTGGCGCTGTTCGGAGGAGGGGGAATCTCCATCACTTCCTTACCCATGCTTCTCTTCGCCTGGAGGTTTCACTGGGTCTTCTGGGAGGAGGAAGTCTTCAGGACTTGCGCCGCTTCTTCAATGGGATATGCCTTTCCGTACTTGCTAAATGCATCAATCACTTTCATCAGTTCGGCCCCCATGTGAGTTAGAGTATTCCCTACTCCTCGTTGATCCCAAGCAACGGACGCGAGAGAATATCTCTTTATTCAAAACACAACTCTAAAGCAATCGAAACAAAAGCAACAAAACACAGAAGAACCGAATTAAGGAAAAATAAACAACAATATGGCTGGCCAGCCGAATCGCGCGAGAGGTACGCATCTAACATAAAAAGGAAATATCGAAAGGAGACATCGAAAGGATGCCTCCAAAAGAAATATAATAACAAAAAGAAACATACAAATGTAGATCACTACAATAAATAGTAGAGGGGCTAAATGCGGCAATCTTCTTACACTAGTGTAATGTACTGAGGAGAACTAAATGGTGTAAGGTGTGGGGAGAACTAACTGGTGTAATGTACTGGGGAGAACTAACTGGTGTAATGTGTGGAAAGAACTAACTGGGGTAATGTACTGGGGAGAACTAACTGGTGTAATGTGTGGGGAGAACTAACTGGTGTAATGTGTGGAAAGAACTAACTGGGGTAATGTACTGGGGAGAACTAACTGGTGTAATGTGTGGCGAAAACTAACTGGTGTAATGTACTGGGGAGAACTAACTGGTGTAATGTGTGGGGAGAACTAACTGGTGTAATGTACTGGGGAGAACTAACTGGTGTAATTTACTGGGGAGAACTAACTGGTGTAATGTGTGGGGAGAACTAACTGGTGTAATGTGTGGGGAGAACTAACTGGTGTAATGTGTGGGGAGAACTAACTGGTGTAATGTGTGGGGAGAACTAACTGGTGTGATGTACTGGGAGAACTAACTGGTGTAGTGTGTGGGGAGAACTAACTGGTGTAATGTACTGGGGAGAACTAACTGGTGTAATGTGTGGAGAGAACTAACAAGTGTAATGTACTGGGGAGAACTAAATGGTGTAATGTGTGGGGAGAACTAACTGGTGTAATGTACTGGGGAGAACTAACTGGTGTAATGTGTGGAAAGAACTAACTGGGGTAATGTACTGGGAAGAACTAACTGGTGTAATGTGTGGCGAAAACTAACTGGTGTAATGCGTAGAAAGAACTAACTGGGGTAATGTACTGGGGAGAACTAACTGGTGTAATGTGTGGCGAAAACTACCTGGTCTAATGTACTGGGGAGAACTAACTGGTGTAATGTGTGGGGAGAACTAACTGGTGTAATGTACTGGGGAAAACTAACTGGTGTAATGTGTGAGGAGAACTAACTGGTGTAATGCACTGGGGAGAACTAACTGGTGTAATGTGTGAGGAGAAATAACTGTTGTAATTTACTGGGGAGAACTAACTGGTGTAGTGTGTGGGGAGAACTAACTGGTGTAATGTGTGGGGAGAACTAACTGGTGTAATGTACCGGGGAGAATTAACTGGTGTAATGTGTGGGGAGAACTAACTGGTGTAATGTACTGGGAAGAACTAACTGGTGTAGTGTGTGGGGAGAACTAACTGGTGTAATGTACTGGGGAGAACTAAATGGTGTAATGTGTGGAGAGAACTAACTAGTGTAATGTACTGGGGAGAACTAAATGGTGTAATGTGTGGGGAGAACTAACTGGTGTAATGTACTGGGGAGAACTAACTGGTGTAATGTGTGGAAAGAACTAACTGGGGTAATGTACTGGGAAGAACTAACTGGTGTAATGTGTGGCGAAAACTAACTGGTGTAATGTACTGGGGAGAACTAACTGGTGTAACTTTATAACGACGCCCAACAGACCTCAGTTGTTTTAAAAATACCATCTTATATTGTCGCCTGAAGCCTCTGCAACCCTCACTCCTCATAAGATTTCATCTTCTCAAAACCCCTATTATACTCTATCATACATTGTGTGATAAAACAATTCAATTCAAATTCAATGTGTGGGGAGAACTAACTGGTGTAATGTACTGGGGAGAACTAACTGGTGTAATGTGTGAGGAGAACTAACTGGTGTAGTGTACTCGGGAGAACTAACTGGTGTAATGTGTGGAGAGAACTAACTAGTGTAATGTACTGGGAAGAACTAGATGGTGTAATGTGTGGGGAGAACTAACTGGTGTAATGTACTGGGGAGAACTAACTGGTGTAATGTGTGGAAAGAACTAACTGGGGTAATGTACTGGGAAGAACTAACTGGTGTAATGTGTGGCGAAAACTAACTGGTGTAATGTACTGGGGAGAACTAACTGGTGTAATGTGTGGGGAGAACTAACTGGTGTAATGTACTGGGGAGAACTAACTGGTGTAATGTACTGGGGAGAACTAACTGGTGTAATGTGTGAGGAGAACTAACTGGTGTAATTTACTGGGGAGAACTAACTGGTGTAATGTGTGGGGAGAACTAACTGGTGTAATGTATGGGGAGAACTAACTGGTGTAATGTACTGGGGAGAACTAACTGGTGTAGTGTGTGGGGAGAACTAACTGGTGTAGTGTACTGGGGAGAACTAACTGGTGTAATGTGTGGAGAGAACTAACTAGTGTAATGTACTGGGAAGAACTAAATGGTGTAATGTGTGGGGAGAACTAACTGGTGTAATGTACTGGGGAGAACTAACTGGTGTAATGTGTGGAAAGAAATAACTGGGGTAATGTACTGGGAAGAACTAACTGGTGTAATGTGTGGCGAAAACTAACTGGTGTAATGTACTGGGGAGAACTAACTGGTGTAATGTGTGGGGAGAACTAACTGGTGTAATAACTGGGGAGAACTAACTGGTGTAATGTACTGGGGAGAACTAACTGGTGTAATGTGTGAGGAGAACTAACTGGTGTAATTTACTGGGGAGAACTAACTGGTGTAATGTGTGGGGAGAACTAACTGGTGTAATGTACTGGGGAGAACTAACTGGTGTAGTGTGTGGGGAGAACTAACTGGTGTAATGTACTGGGGAGAACTAACTGGTGTAATGTGTGGGGAGAACTAACTAGTGTAAGTTAGAGTATTCCCTACTCCTCGTTTATCCCAAGCAACGGACGCGAGAGAATATCTCTTTATTCAAAACACAACTCTAAAGCAATCGAAACAAAAGCAACAAAACACAGAAGAACCGAATTAAGGAAAAATTAACAACAATATGGCTTGCCAGCCGAATCGCGCGAGAGGTACGTATCTAACATAAAAAGGAAATATCGAAAGGAGACATCGAAAGGATGCCTCCAAAAGAAATATAATAACAAAAAGAAACATACAAATGTAGATCACTACAATAAATAGTAGAGGGGCTAAATGCGGCAATCTTCTTACACTAGTGTAATGTACTGGGGAGAACTAAATGGTGTAAGGTGTGGGGAGAACTAACTGGTGTAATGTACTGGGGAGAACTAACTGGTGTAATGTGTGGAAAGAACTAACTGGGGTAATGTACTGGGGAGAACTAACTGGTGTAATGTGTGGGGAGAACTAACTGGTGTAATGTGTGGAAAGAACTAACTGGGGTAATGTACTGGGGAGAACTAACTGGTGTAATGTGTGGCGAAAACTAACTGGTGTAATGTACTGGGGAGAACTAACTGGTGTAATGTGTGGGGAGAACTAACTGGTGTAATGTACTGGGGAGAACTAACTGGTGTAATGTGTGAGGAGAACTAACTGGTGTAATGTATTGGGGAGAACTAACTGGTGTAATGTGTGAGGAGAACTAACTGGTGTAATTTACTGGGGAGAACTAACTGGTGTAATGTGTGAGGAGAACTAACTGGTGTAATGTATTGGAGAGAACTAACTGGTGTAATGTGTGAGGAGAACTAACTGGTGTAATTTACTGGGGAGAACTAACTGGTGTAATGTGTGGGGAGAACTAACTGGTGTAATGTGTGGGGAGAACTAACTGGTGTAATGTGTGGGGAGAACTAACTGGTGTAATGTGTGGGGAGAACTAACTGGTGTGATGTACTGGGGAGAACTAACTGGTGTAGTGTGTGGGGAGAACTAACTGGTGTAATGTACTGGGGAGAACTAACTGGTGTAATGTGTGGAGAGAACTAACTAGTGTAATGTACTGGGGAGAACTAAATGGTGTAATGTGTGGGGAGAACTAACTGGTGTAATGTACTGGGGAGAACTAACTGGTGTAATGTGTGGAAAGAACTAACTGGGGTAATGTACTGGGAAGAACTAACTGGTGTAATGTGTGGCGAAAACTAACTGGTGTAATGCGTAGAAAGAACTAACTGGGGTAATGTACTGGGGAGAACTAACTGGTGTAATGTGTGGCGAAAACTACCTGGTCTAATGTACTGGGGAGAACTAACTGGTGTAATGTGTGGGGAGAACTAACTGGTGTAATGTACTGGGGAAAACTAACTGGTGTAATGTGTGAGGAGAACTAACTGGTGTAATGCACTGGGGAGAACTAACTGGTGTAATGTGTGAGGAGAAATAACTGTTGTAATTTACTGGGGAGAACTAACTGGTGTAGTGTGTGGGGAGAACTAACTGGTGTAATGTGTGGGGAGAACTAACTGGTGTAATGTACCGGGGAGAATTAACTGGTGTAATGTGTGGGGAGAACTAACTGGTGTAATGTACTGGGAAGAACTAACTGGTGTAGTGTGTGGGGAGAACTAACTGGTGTAATGTACTGGGGAGAACTAACTGGTGTAATGTGTGGAGAGAACTAACTAGTGTAATGTACTGGGGAGAACTAAATGGTGTAATGTGTGGGGAGAACTAACTGGTGTAATGTACTGGGGAGAACTAACTGGTGTAATGTGTGGAAAGAACTAACTGGGGTAATGTACTGGGAAGAACTAACTGGTGTAATGTGTGGCGAAAACTAACTGGTGTAATGTACTGGGGAGAACTAACTGGTGTAACTTTATAACGACGCCCAACAGACCTCAGTTGTTTTAAAAATACCATCTTATATTGTCGCCTGAAGCCTCTGCAACCCTCACTCCTCATAAGATTTCATCTTCTCAAAACCCCTATTATACTCTATCATACATTGTGTGATAAAACAATTCAATTCAAATTCAATGTGTGGGGAGAACTAACTGGTGTAATGTACTGGGGAGAACTAACTGGTGTAATGTGTGAGGAGAACTAACTGGTGTAGTGTACTCGGGAGAACTAACTGGTGTAATGTGTGGAGAGAACTAACTGGTGTAATGTACTGGGGAGAACTAACTGGTGTAACTTTATAACGACGCCCAACAGACCTCAGTTGTTTTAAAAATACCATCTTATATTGTCGCCTGAAGCCTCTGCAACCCTCACTCCTCATAAGATTTCATCTTCTCAAAACCCCTATTATACTCTATCATACATTGTGTGATAAAACAATTCAATTCAAATTCAATGTGTGGGGAGAACTAACTGGTGTAATGTACTGGGGAGAACTAACTGGTGTAATGTGTGGGGAGAACTAACTGGTGTAATGTACTGGGGAGAACTAACTGGTGTAATGTGTGGAAAGAACTAACTGGGGTAATGTACTGGGAAGAACTAACTGGTGTAATGTGTGGCGAAAACTAACTGGTGTAATGTACTGGGGAGAACTAACTGGTGTAATGTGTGGGGAGAACTAACTGGTGTAATGTACTGGGGAGAACTAACTGGTGTAATGTACTGGGGAGAACTAACTGGTGTAATGTGTGAGGAGAACTAACTGGTGTAATTTACTGGGGAGAACTAACTGGTGTAATGTGTGGGGAGAACTAACTGGTGTAATGTATGGGGAGAACTAACTGGTGTAATGTACTGGGGAGAACTAACTGGTGTAGTGTGTGGGGAGAACTAACTGGTGTAGTGTACTGGGGAGAACTAACTGGTGTAATGTGTGGAGAGAACTAACTAGTGTAATGTACTGGGGAGAACTAAATGGTGTAATGTGTGGGGAGAACTAACTGGTGTAATGTACTGGGGAGAACTAACTGGTGTAATGTGTGGAAAGAACTAACTGGGGTAATGTACTGGGAAGAACTAACTGGTGTAATGTGTGGCGAAAACTAACTGGTGTAATGCGTAGAAAGAACTAACTGGGGTAATGTACTGGGGAGAACTAACTGGTGTAATGTGTGGCGAAAACTACCTGGTCTAATGTACTGGGGAGAACTAACTGGTGTAATGTGTGGGGAGAACTAACTGGTGTAATGTACTGGGGAAAACTAACTGGTGTAATGTGTGAGGAGAACTAACTGGTGTAATGCACTGGGGAGAACTAACTGGTGTAATGTGTGAGGAGAAATAACTGTTGTAATTTACTGGGGAGAACTAACTGGTGTAGTGTGTGGGGAGAACTAACTGGTGTAATGTGTGGGGAGAACTAACTGGTGTAATGTACCGGGGAGAATTAACTGGTGTAATGTGTGGGGAGAACTAACTGGTGTAATGTACTGGGAAGAACTAACTGGTGTAGTGTGTGGGGAGAACTAACTGGTGTAATGTACTGGGGAGAACTAACTGGTGTAATGTGTGGAGAGAACTAACTAGTGTAATGTACTGGGGAGAACTAAATGGTGTAATGTGTGGGGAGAACTAACTGGTGTAATGTACTGGGGAGAACTAACTGGTGTAATGTGTGGAAAGAACTAACTGGGGTAATGTACTGGGAAGAACTAACTGGTGTAATGTGTGGCGAAAACTAACTGGTGTAATGTACTGGGGAGAACTAACTGGTGTAACTTTATAACGACGCCCAACAGACCTCAGTTGTTTTAAAAATACCATCTTATATTGTCGCCTGAAGCCTCTGCAACCCTCACTCCTCATAAGATTTCATCTTCTCAAAACCCCTATTATACTCTATCATACATTGTGTGATAAAACAATTCAATTCAAATTCAATGTGTGGGGAGAACTAACTGGTGTAATGTACTGGGGAGAACTAACTGGTGTAATGTGTGAGGAGAACTAACTGGTGTAGTGTACTCGGGAGAACTAACTGGTGTAATGTGTGGAGAGAACTAACTGGTGTAATGTACTGGGGAGAACTAACTGGTGTAACTTTATAACGACGCCCAACAGACCTCAGTTGTTTTAAAAATACCATCTTATATTGTCGCCTGAAGCCTCTGCAACCCTCACTCCTCATAAGATTTCATCTTCTCAAAACCCCTATTATACTCTATCATACATTGTGTGATAAAACAATTCAATTCAAATTCAATGTGTGGGGAGAACTAACTGGTGTAATGTACTGGGGAGAACTAACTGGTGTAATGTGTGAGGAGAACTAACTGGTGTAGTGTACTCGGGAGAACTAACTGGTGTAATGTGTGGAGAGAACTAACTAGTGTAATGTACTGGGAAGAACTAGATGGTGTAATGTGTGGGGAGAACTAACTGGTGTAATGTACTGGGGAGAACTAACTGGTGTAATGTGTGGAAAGAACTAACTGGGGTAATGTACTGGGAAGAACTAACTGGTGTAATGTGTGGCGAAAACTAACTGGTGTAATGTACTGGGGAGAACTAACTGGTGTAATGTGTGGGGAGAACTAACTGGTGTAATGTACTGGGGAGAACTAACTGGTGTAATGTACTGGGGAGAACTAACTGGTGTAATGTGTGAGGAGAACTAACTGGTGTAATTTACTGGGGAGAACTAACTGGTGTAATGTGTGGGGAGAACTAACTGGTGTAATGTATGGGGAGAACTAACTGGTGTAATGTACTGGGGAGAACTAACTGGTGTAGTGTGTGGGGAGAACTAACTGGTGTAGTGTACTGGGGAGAACTAACTGGTGTAATGTGTGGAGAGAACTAACTAGTGTAATGTACTGGGAAGAACTAAATGGTGTAATGTGTGGGGAGAACTAACTGGTGTAATGTACTGGGGAGAACTAACTGGTGTAATGTGTGGAAAGAAATAACTGGGGTAATGTACTGGGAAGAACTAACTGGTGTAATGTGTGGCGAAAACTAACTGGTGTAATGTACTGGGGAGAACTAACTGGTGTAATGTGTGGGGAGAACTAACTGGTGTAATAACTGGGGAGAACTAACTGGTGTAATGTACTGGGGAGAACTAACTGGTGTAATGTGTGAGGAGAACTAACTGGTGTAATTTACTGGGGAGAACTAACTGGTGTAATGTGTGGGGAGAACTAACTGGTGTAATGTACTGGGGAGAACTAACTGGTGTAGTGTGTGGGGAGAACTAACTGGTGTAATGTACTGGGGAGAACTAACTGGTGTAATGTGTGGGGAGAACTAACTAGTGTAAGTTAGAGTATTCCCTACTCCTCGTTTATCCCAAGCAACGGACGCGAGAGAATATCTCTTTATTCAAAACACAACTCTAAAGCAATCGAAACAAAAGCAACAAAACACAGAAGAACCGAATTAAGGAAAAATTAACAACAATATGGCTTGCCAGCCGAATCGCGCGAGAGGTACGTATCTAACATAAAAAGGAAATATCGAAAGGAGACATCGAAAGGATGCCTCCAAAAGAAATATAATAACAAAAAGAAACATACAAATGTAGATCACTACAATAAATAGTAGAGGGGCTAAATGCGGCAATCTTCTTACACTAGTGTAATGTACTGGGGAGAACTAAATGGTGTAAGGTGTGGGGAGAACTAACTGGTGTAATGTACTGGGGAGAACTAACTGGTGTAATGTGTGGAAAGAACTAACTGGGGTAATGTACTGGGGAGAACTAACTGGTGTAATGTGTGGGGAGAACTAACTGGTGTAATGTGTGGAAAGAACTAACTGGGGTAATGTACTGGGGAGAACTAACTGGTGTAATGTGTGGCGAAAACTAACTGGTGTAATGTACTGGGGAGAACTAACTGGTGTAATGTGTGGGGAGAACTAACTGGTGTAATGTACTGGGGAGAACTAACTGGTGTAATGTGTGAGGAGAACTAACTGGTGTAATGTATTGGGGAGAACTAACTGGTGTAATGTGTGAGGAGAACTAACTGGTGTAATTTACTGGGGAGAACTAACTGGTGTAATGTGTGAGGAGAACTAACTGGTGTAATGTATTGGAGAGAACTAACTGGTGTAATGTGTGAGGAGAACTAACTGGTGTAATTTACTGGGGAGAACTAACTGGTGTAATGTGTGGGGAGAACTAACTGGTGTAATGTGTGGGGAGAACTAACTGGTGTAATGTGTGGGGAGAACTAACTGGTGTAATGTGTGGGGAGAACTAACTGGTGTGATGTACTGGGGAGAACTAACTGGTGTAGTGTGTGGGGAGAACTAACTGGTGTAATGTACTGGGGAGAACTAACTGGTGTAATGTGTGGAGAGAACTAACTAGTGTAATGTACTGGGGAGAACTAAATGGTGTAATGTGTGGGGAGAACTAACTGGTGTAATGTACTGGGGAGAACTAACTGGTGTAATGTGTGGAAAGAACTAACTGGGGTAATGTACTGGGAAGAACTAACTGGTGTAATGTGTGGCGAAAACTAACTGGTGTAATGCGTAGAAAGAACTAACTGGGGTAATGTACTGGGGAGAACTAACTGGTGTAATGTGTGGCGAAAACTACCTGGTCTAATGTACTGGGGAGAACTAACTGGTGTAATGTGTGGGGAGAACTAACTGGTGTAATGTACTGGGGAAAACTAACTGGTGTAATGTGTGAGGAGAACTAACTGGTGTAATGCACTGGGGAGAACTAACTGGTGTAATGTGTGAGGAGAAATAACTGTTGTAATTTACTGGGGAGAACTAACTGGTGTAGTGTGTGGGGAGAACTAACTGGTGTAATGTGTGGGGAGAACTAACTGGTGTAATGTACCGGGGAGAATTAACTGGTGTAATGTGTGGGGAGAACTAACTGGTGTAATGTACTGGGAAGAACTAACTGGTGTAGTGTGTGGGGAGAACTAACTGGTGTAATGTACTGGGGAGAACTAACTGGTGTAATGTGTGGAGAGAACTAACTAGTGTAATGTACTGGGGAGAACTAAATGGTGTAATGTGTGGGGAGAACTAACTGGTGTAATGTACTGGGGAGAACTAACTGGTGTAATGTGTGGAAAGAACTAACTGGGGTAATGTACTGGGAAGAACTAACTGGTGTAATGTGTGGCGAAAACTAACTGGTGTAATGTACTGGGGAGAACTAACTGGTGTAACTTTATAACGACGCCCAACAGACCTCAGTTGTTTTAAAAATACCATCTTATATTGTCGCCTGAAGCCTCTGCAACCCTCACTCCTCATAAGATTTCATCTTCTCAAAACCCCTATTATACTCTATCATACATTGTGTGATAAAACAATTCAATTCAAATTCAATGTGTGGGGAGAACTAACTGGTGTAATGTACTGGGGAGAACTAACTGGTGTAATGTGTGAGGAGAACTAACTGGTGTAGTGTACTCGGGAGAACTAACTGGTGTAATGTGTGGAGAGAACTAACTAGTGTAATGTACTGGGAAGAACTAGATGGTGTAATGTGTGGGGAGAACTAACTGGTGTAATGTACTGGGGAGAACTAACTGGTGTAATGTGTGGAAAGAACTAACTGGGGTAATGTACTGGGAAGAACTAACTGGTGTAATGTGTGGCGAAAACTAACTGGTGTAATGTACTGGGGAGAACTAACTGGTGTAATGTGTGGGGAGAACTAACTGGTGTAATGTACTGGGGAGAACTAACTGGTGTAATGTACTGGGGAGAACTAACTGGTGTAATGTGTGAGGAGAACTAACTGGTGTAATTTACTGGGGAGAACTAACTGGTGTAATGTGTGGGGAGAACTAACTGGTGTAATGTATGGGGAGAACTAACTGGTGTAATGTACTGGGGAGAACTAACTGGTGTAGTGTGTGGGGAGAACTAACTGGTGTAGTGTACTGGGGAGAACTAACTGGTGTAATGTGTGGAGAGAACTAACTAGTGTAATGTACTGGGAAGAACTAAATGGTGTAATGTGTGGGGAGAACTAACTGGTGTAATGTACTGGGGAGAACTAACTGGTGTAATGTGTGGAAAGAAATAACTGGGGTAATGTACTGGGAAGAACTAACTGGTGTAATGTGTGGCGAAAACTAACTGGTGTAATGTACTGGGGAGAACTAACTGGTGTAATGTGTGGGGAGAACTAACTGGTGTATTAACTGGGGAGAACTAACTGGTGTAATGTACTGGGGAGAACTAACTGGTGTAATGTGTGAGGAGAACTAACTGGTGTAATTTACTGGGGAGAACTAACTGGTGTAATGTGTGGGGAGAACTAACTGGTGTAATGTACTGGGGAGAACTAACTGGTGTAGTGTGTGGGGAGAACTAACTGGTGTAATGTACTGGGGAGAACTAACTGGTGTAATGTGTGGGGAGAACTAACTAGTGTAAGTTAGAGTATTCCCTACTCCTCGTTGATCCCAAGCAACGGACGCGAGAGAATATCTCTTTATTCAAAACACAACTCTAAAGCAATCGAAACAAAAGCAACAAAACACAGAAGAACCGAATTAAGGAAAAATTAACAACAATATGGCTGGCCAGCCGAATCGCGCGAGAGGTACGCATCTAACATAAAAAGGAAATATCGAAAGGAGACATCGAAAGGATGCCTCCAAAAGAAATATAATAACAAGAAGAAACAAACAAATGTAGATCACTACAATAAATAGTAGAGGGGCTAAATGCGGCAATCTTCTTACATGCCCCCCCTGAAGCCTCGTCGTCCCCGACGAGGATAAGGTTGGTGGCGCTGTTCGGAGGAGGGGGAATCTCCATCACTTCCTTACCCATGCTTCTCTTCGCCTGGAGGTTTCACTGGGTCTTCTGGGAGGAGGAAGTCTTCAGGACTTGCGCCGCTTCTTCAATGGGATATGCCTTTCCGTACTTGCTAAATGCATCAATCACTGTCATCAGTTCGGCCCCCATGTGAGTTAGAGTATTCCCTACTCCTCGTTGATCCCTAGCAACGGACGCGAGAGAATATCTCTTTATTCAAAACACAACTCTAAAGCAATCGAAACAAAAGCAACAAAACACAGAAGAACCGAATTAAGGAAAAATTAACAACAATATGGCTGGCCAGCCGAATCGCGCGAGAGGTACGCATCTAACATAAAAAGGAAATATCGAAAGGAGACATCGAAAGGATGCCTCCAAAAGAAATATAATAACAAAAAGAAACATACAAATGTAGATCACTACAATAAATAGTAGAGGGGCTAAATGCGGCAATCTTCTTACACTAGTGTAATGTACTGGGGAGAACTAAATGGTGTAAGGTGTGGGGAGAACTAACTGGTGTAATGTACTGGGGAGAACTAACTGGTGTAATGTGTGGAAAGAACTAACTGGGGTAATGTACTGGGGAGAACTAACTGGTGTAATGTGTGGGGAGAACTAACTGGTGTAATGTGTGGAAAGAACTAACTGGGGTAATGTACTGGGGAGAACTAACTGGTGTAATGTGTGGCGAAAACTAACTGGTGTAATGTACTGGGGAGAACTAACTGGTGTAATGTGTGGGGAGAACTAACTGGTGTAATGTACTGGGGAGAACTAACTGGTGTAATGTGTGAGGAGAACTAACTGGTGTAATGTATTGGGGAGAACTAACTGGTGTAATGTGTGAGGAGAACTAACTGGTGTAATTTACTGGGGAGAACTAACTGGTGTAGTGTGTGGGGAGAACTAACTGGTGTAATGTGTGGAAAGAACTAACTGGGGTAATGTACTGGGGAGAACTAACTGGTGTAATGTGTGGGGAGAACTAACTGGTGTAATGTACTGGGGAGAACTAACTGGTGTAGTGTGTGGGGAGAACTAACTGGTGTAATGTACTGGGGAGAACTAACTGGTGTAATGTGTGGGGAGAACTAACTAGTGTAATGTACTGGGGAGAACTAAATATTTTCTAAATTTCAATATGGTTTTATTTCTAGAAGAAATTGTGAGATTCAGCTTTTAAAATCAATCAGTGAGTGGGAGATATCTCTGAAGAAGAATCAAGAACTAGATGTGATTTATTTCGATTTCACAAGAGCTTTTGATAAGGTTTTTCATTCTAAGCTAATTGCAAAGCTTCACCAAATAGGAATTCCTTTAAGTTTTATAAAATGGATCGCTTGTTTTCTTGAGAATAGATTGTTCAGGGTACGTATAAATAACACTTTCTCGGATTATTTCCCTGTACTAAGCGGTGTACCGCAAGGTACAGTCTTAGGGCCCTACTCTTTCTTTGCTTTATTAACGATATCGAAAGCTGTATAACTGACCCAGTAAAATTTTCCTTATTCGCGGACGATTTGAAAATTTATAGTCACGATCCAGGTCGTTTACAATTAGCTATCAATGAAATTTGCAATTGGTCATGTAAATTCAGTTTACCACTTGTAGTTAATAAAATAAGCTGCCTTCATTTAGGGCAATCTCAACAGAACTACTACATAGATAATACAAAAATTAAGGATGTAGAGTTAGTAAGAGACTTAGGCATTTTTATAGATCGTAAGCTCACTTTTAAACAGCACATTGAAGTCATACGTGCCAGAAGTTTGAGTCGAATCGCTCAAGTTTTTAAAGTTTTTCGATGCCTAGATTTAAACGGTTACAAAACTGTGTATACCACATATATCAGGCCTCTCCTAGAATACGGAACCACAATTTTTCACCAATTTCTCGCAGTAATTGTTCAAGAAGACTGGAGTTTCCACAAAGAATCTTTACAAAGAGGGCGCTATCTCGCTGCAATAACCCTAATCTAAATTATCCCCAACGTCTCAAGCTATTCAATTTAGATTCGCTTGTAGAACGTAGAGCCCGCTTCGATTTTTTTATTGTTTTTCGGTTACTATTTGGAAAAATATACTGTCATATATGCAAAAACCAAATGATTCTTAGAACGGAAACAAATCTTCGTACCTCCGATAGGACTTCCCGGTTAACTTTAGTGCAGATAAATCATTATAAGCACTCTAATTTCTATTTTAGAAGAGCTATCGGTTTATGGAACAGAATCGCAGATACTCAGAACCACATCACTGAGCTTCGAGAGTTCGCAAAGATTCTAGAAGAACTGAACCTTCTCACAGTCGTCGACCTACCGGATTACCTTAAAACGGATTGAAGAGTGGATCCCCAAATGCCAAGATTTTATCCCGTTCTTCCTGACCAATTTTATACACCGTATAAGCGGTAACTCAACAAGTTACCCTTCGGTGATAACAAAGATTTAAATTTAAAAAAATTTAAAAATGGTGTAAGGTGTGGGGAGAACTAACTGGTGTAATGTACTGGGAAGAACTAACTGGTGTAATGTGTGGAAAGAACTAACTGGGGTAATGTACTGGGAAGAACTAACTGGTGTAATGTGTGGGGAGAACTAACTGGTGTAATGTACTGGGGAGAACTAACTGGTGTAGTGTGTGGGGAGAACTAACTGGTGTAATGTACTGGGGAGAAGTAACTGGTGTAATGTGTGGGGAGAACTAACTAGTGTAATGTACTGGGGAGAACTAACTGGTGTAATGTGTGGAAAGAACTAACTGGGGTAATGTACTGGGGAGAACTAACTGGTGTAATGTGTGGCGAAAACTAACTGGTGTAATGTACTGGGGAGAACTAACTGGTGTAATGTGTGAGGAGAACTAACTGGTGTAATGTACTGGGGAGAACTAACTGGTGTAATGTGTGAGGAGAACTAACTGGTGTAATTTACTGGGGAGAACTAACTGGTGTAGTGTGTGGGGAGAACTAACTCATTTTATTCCTTTGCACATGGTTGATATACAATGGATAACTGTCACAGGGTGATTCAGTTCGAGGCAATAAGATAATACATATGTATGTACATTAACCGTAATTTTTGCATTTAAATTACAATTGATCGAGAAGTTCAAGGTGTGAGTTCATAATTATTAATTGGTGAGAAATATTCAAATGCTATGTGAGTCTTAGTTTAGAAGAGGGTACAATTACATCAATTGGTAAACTAAGAAGAGCATTTTTAAATTGAGACGAGGATGGCATTGAAACAAGAGGCGAGGGCAGGGAATTCCAAATATCAATACGGCGAGAAACACACGTATTATGCGTGTGTTTCTCGCCGTATTGATATTTGGAATGATATTTGGAACCTTCGGGCATTTTGAAGGGCAGTATAAGTCTGAGAGTGTGGGAGATTCTTTGGCTTTAGGGGGAAGGCCTGATCACAAAGAGATGTGTGGTTCCAAGCACAACGTTATTGTGGATGGCTTTATGAATGAAAGATAGGTCAAAAATGGTGCGCCTATACTCCAAGGTGGTTAGGGTTAATAATTTTAGACGGGCAGAATAATTTTGAGAGATTTGGCCAGCTCTAGCGAGAATGCGTCTGGTGAAGTTTCTTTTTTACCCGCTCTATGTCGTTAATGAGACCGACAGAGACAGGTGACCAGAGTTCGCATCCATATTCCAGAATTGGTAGAACGTAGGTTTTGTATGCGCGAAGTAAGACCGGGATGGAGGAGGTTTTTAAAGACCTAAGAAGAATGTTAATAGCTGTTCTGGCTTTTTGAATCATTGTGGTAATATGATGGTTAAATGAGAGAGAAGATTCGAAATGAATACCAAGGTCTTTAACGATTGATTGTGAGGGCAGGGTGTGGTTTTCTAAGGTGTAGGGTAAGTCAGGGTTGTTAGGTCCGCAATGAACAATATAGCATTTAGGGAATGAGATTGTGAGTGACCAAGTTTGAGCGTATTCAGCGATTATGTGAAGAGCATTTTGAAGGGAGGACGAAGACTGGGAGAAAATTTTGAGATCGTCTGCATACAGAAAGCTAAAAACATTTGAGGGTAGAAGCTCTACTATGTCATTAATGAAAATAGAGAAAAGCAGAGGCCCGAGGCAGCTACCCTGAGGAACCCCAGTGGTCACTGCTCTATCTGCAGATTCGAAGCCGTCAACAGAGACGCGGAAAGACCTTTTAGAGAGAAATGACTTGATCAGCAGGAGAAGGGAGGAGTCTATACCACAAGAACTAAGTTTGTAGAGTAGTGCCCTATGATCTACAGTATCAAAAGCCTTTATGAAGTCGATGAGACATATGTCGAAGGCTTGTTTTTTGAACAAGAGAGACAGATAGACTGAGTGAGCGTGTACAAGGGAAGAAACAGTGGAATGTTTGGAGCGAAAACCAGACTGATTTGGGTTGAGGATGTTGTTACTTTCGAGGTGATTGTAAATAAGGTGAAAAATATGTTTTTCAAAGACTTTCGAGAAGGAAAAGACGAGGGTTATGGGACGATAGTTATTGGGCTCTGATCTTTTACCTTTTTTGAAGATGGGTTTGATAATTCCAGATCTCCAAGCACTGGGAAAGTATCCAAGGGTAAATGAATTATAAAAAATTATTGAGAGAGGATTGCTTAGAGAATTTATGCAGTTTTTGATAAGTATGTTTGGTATTAAGTCGGGAGAGGAGTTCACTTTTGGGCACATTTTAGATATTATTCGGTGAACTTCAAAGAGCGAGACATTGTGGCTAGGGGACATAATGACTTGGGGTGTAGGTCTGGGTAGGGGGCCAGTGACAGGATCAGACACATTTGAAGAGAAAAGAGAGGCGAAGACGTTGGCGCATTACGTAGGACAAGTTATGGGAGTATTGTCAACTATCAGAGAAGCGGGAGTAATTTTAGGTTTGGTTCGATTCGCGATGATACGGTAAAATGACTTGAAGTTTTTAGGAAAAGCAAATGTGTCTTCACGTTTGCATTCAAACTTGAAAATTTCTCGATGAAGCATTTTACAGGCTTTGAGGGTTGTTGTGGAGTTAGAGGAGCGTTTAATGTTTCTTTGTAAAAAGCTGTATATCTTGCGGATTTTTTTAGGATAGAGGAGATGGGTTTTTTTGTGCCTTGAATGCGGAATATGAAGGGAGATAAGATTCTTCAAAAATATGGTTATATGTTCAACACACTGGTCAATCGTGAGGGAAGAGAACGTTATGGTCCAGTCTACAGAGTTGATCGCTTCGTTAATGGCTGTCCAATTAGCATTCTTCCATAACGGATGGAGTCAGGGGTTATTTTGTCATGACAGATCTTCTGTCGGCGGGCCTCTGTGTTCCAAATCTTTAGGGGGGACCCTTATGTGAAAAAAAGGTAAGGGGGACCCTTATGTGAGAAAAAAGAAGAAAAAAATTTTCACCCCTAAGGGGGTGAAAATGGGGGACCCTTATGTGAAAAAAAATTTTTCCGCCTTTGGCGGGCCTCTGTTTTTCCAAATAGTACATTTCTTCCATAACGGATGGAGTCAGGGGTTATTTTGTCATGACAGATCTTCTGTCGGCGGGCCTCTGTGTTCCAAATCTTTAGGGGGGACCCTTATGTGAAAAAAAGGTAAGGGGGACCCTTATGTGAGAAAAAAGAAGAAAAAAATTTTCACCCCTAAGGGGGTGAAAAGGGGGGACCCTTATGTGAAAAAAAATTTTTCCGCCTTTGGCGGGCCTCTCTTTTTCCAAATAGTAAGGGGGGACCCTTATGTGAAAAAAAATTTTCCGCCTTCGGCGGGCGTCTGTCCCTTTTTCTTTCACACTGAAAAACCCCTGGATGGAGTAAAGGGGAGAGACCATTAGAGATGATGGAGGACACAGAGACAGAGAACGTTACAGATAGATGGTCACTAGTCGAGAAGGGATGGGATGTGGCACATTTGGATATAAGGGAGGCATGTGTACAGAGAACATAGTCGAGAATGTTAGTCCGACGGGTGGGTGTCTTAACCAGCTGACTGATATGCCTATCAAGGAAGAATTGCAGAAAAGAGTTAGAGATAGGGCAGTTAGATGGACACGTGAGGTTAGGCCAGTTAATGCTTGGAAGGTTGAGGTCTCCACATATAATAGTGGGAAAATAATGTACTGGGGAGAACTAACTGGTGTAGTGTGTGGGGAGAACTAACTGGTGTAATGTGCTGGGGAGAACTAACTGGTGTAATGTGTGGAGAGAACTAACTAGTGTAATGTACTGGGGAGAACTAAATGGTGTAAGGTGTGGGGAGAACTAACTGGTGTAATGTGTGGGGAGAACTAACTGGTGTAATGTGTGGGGAGAACTAACTGGTGTTATGTACTGGGGAGAACTAACTGGTGTAATGTGTGGGGAGAACTAACTGGTGTAATGTACTGGGGAGAACTAACTGGTGTAATGTGTGAGGAGAACTAACTGGTGTAATGTACTGGGGAGAACTAACTGGTGTAATGTGTGAGGAGAACTAACTGGTGTAATTTACTGGGGAGAACTAACTGGTGTAATGTGTGGGGAGAACTAACTGGTGTAATGTACTGGGGAGAACTAACTGGTGTAATGTACTGGGGAGAACTAACTGGTGTAATGTACTGGGGAGAACTAACTGGTGTAATGTGTGGGGAGAACTAACTGGTGTAATGTACTGGGGAGAACTAACTGGTGTAATGTGTGGGGAGAACTAACTGGTGTAATGTACTGGGATAACTAACTGGTGTAATGTGTGGGGAGAACTAACTGGTGTAACGTACTGGGGAGAACTAACTGGTGTAATGTGTGGGGAGAACTAACTGGTGTAATGTACTGGGGAGAACTAACTGGTGTATTGTGTGGGGAGAACTAACTGGTGTAATGTACTGGGGAGAACTAACTGGTGTAATGTACTGGGGAGAACTAACTGGTGTAATGTGCAATCAGAAGAACTAACTGGTGTAATGTGTGGGGAGAACTAACTGGTGTAATGTGCAATCAGAAGATGCCTTTCCACTTCACGTCGGATATATACCGGAATGTCGTCCGTTCATTAGCCTTACATAAAATTGAATGTTGGCCAATTTCTACACCACATGGAGCTTTCACTTCAACTGATTGCTTTCACACTTTTTCTTTACCGAATCGTCAACTTTACATGACAAATTTTAGTGTCGTAGTCGTGCAATAGACGTGTGAAGATCTACGGTTTGAGACGAGATGGTTGGGTTAGATCACGCCCGGTGGACTGGCTCTTTTCTCTGCGATGGTTCTATCACTTATCATCTTAACCAGGCGTCACTGCCTTTGAACTGTTTGAAAATTTTGGAGTTTTTTGGTCAACAAGATAAATATTCATACGCTTCGCCTCGAGTCTGTTTTTCGAAGGTATGTATACAGGGTGGCACGAAAGTACGCAGTCCGAGGTTTAGGAGTGTGCTACGCACTATTTCGTGCACGCACCGATTCCTTTTTTTGATTCTCGAAGTTTATTGTGTTTTAAACATCGTGTTGATGTTTGACAACGATTGTTTAAATTTGAAGGTAATGACGGGTCCCCATCTCCAGCGTGCCGCTATCGTCGATTTGCACCAGCGCGGGTACTCCAACTCCGACATCGCGAAACGCCTCGTCGTCCGTCGAGATCTTGTCTGGAATACCATCAAATGTTACCGCGAGCTCGGAAATCTTGAGGACCGTCCAAAAAATGGCCGACCTCGATCTGCTCGGACGCCGGCGAAGATAAAAGCAGTGAGGGAGCGAATACGCCGAAACTCCAAGCGGAGCATTAACAAGATGTCCCAGGAGCTCGGAATATCCTGCTGGTTGGCTCAGACCATTGTCAGGGATGACCTCGGCATGCGCCCTTATCGTACTCGCAAGGGTGCCTTGTTGTCTGCCAAGAACACGGCAGAGCGCGTGAAGAGAAGTCGGACCTTGCTTCGCGACACGGCCGCACCTGGTGCCGAAGAGATAGTCTTCTCAGACGAGAAGTTGTTCACGATCGAGGAGGCCTACAACTCCCAAAACGTGTGGGTTATCGCCAGAGATCCTGAGGAAGCCGATCGCAACGGAAGAGTCGTCAACCGCATCTCCCATCCAGCTCAGTTGATGGTCTGTGCGGTTGTGTGCGCTTCGGGCAAGTCTCCGCTCGTCATCGTTGATCAGGGCGTGAAGATCAACAAGCAGAACTATATCAAAGACATTCTCGAAGGCGCCTTGCTTCCCTGGACCCGTACACACTTCGCTTGCCGCCCGTTCTGCTTCAAACAGGACTCCGCGCCCGCTCACAAGGACGTTGTGACGCAAGAGTGGTGTGCGAACAAATTGCCCACCTTCATAACGAGTAAGCAGTGGTCCGCCTACTCGCCGGATCTCAATCCGCTCGACTATTCCGTATGCTCGGTCCTCGAGGCGAAAGCCTGGGCTCGTCCCCACCCCAATTTGGCGTCTCTGAAGAAGGCCCTGCTCAAAGCTTGGGAGGAACTCGACGTTGATTACCTGCGTGCCACGACTGATGCTTTCCCCAAGCGTCTCTGCCAAGTCATCCGCGCCAAGGGCGGCCGCATTGAAAACTGACTTCACCCAGTTTTACATATATATGTTGAGAATAAAATGTGTTGAATTGAGAGGAATTGGATTATTGATTACGATACAAAAGCGTTTGACTTTCGGACTGCGTACTTTCGCGCCAATCTGTACATACATGACAAGATGCCTGTCCAGAAAGAAACTCAAGAAGGCAGAATAGAGGAAAGAAACGAAATTGTCAACAACGAAACAACCGCAATGAGGTCTAAATAATGAGAAGAAACCGAGAGGTAAACGGCTGAAAAATGAGAGATTTCATAGAATCTGAGAGGTCAAGACTAACTTGCTTCCCATCATTCTAGACCATTCGTCCAAAATAACGAATGGTTCAGAATGATGGACCGGTCGTTTTTGATGGTACACGAGTGCATGCGACTCATATATCTTCCCCAACTACTCTCAATTATTATCACCTAAACCGGAATGTTATTAAAGTAACGCGTTACTTTGCACCGAAAATTTTGCAGAGCGAGACTTTGCATCCAACATTTCGCACCGAAAAAGTTTGGTATCCGGCAATTCGCAGTAAATTGCCTTAGCTGTTTTCATCTATTATTCTTTTTTTTCGCCTAGGCTTAATATTTGGCAAAGATTACGCGAATGAGGCCGTAAGGCTTAGGCTAAAGATACCGCATGATAAAACTTCCCATATTATTATTTTTTGTCAATTCAATAACTATAATAATCTTCCTCGCGCTTGTTCACGCCTCGTGGCAGGGTATGCGCTCCCCTGAGATGCAGAACAGACCTATCGTGGTAGAACCAGCGGATGCCTGCTAGATCACTGCTAGTGTGATTAGCAGCAGTGGGGAGTCATATTCGTGTATGAGCACTACCAACATTTATAAACACCCTTGGTTTTGGTGGATCTGTCCGGGTAGGAGTCGAACTCGGTACTCTTCGCACAATAGTCGAACACACTACCATTATGCCACACCCGGACTGTCAATTTAATAACTAAATTTCTAAATTCCATCACCATTTTGTGGATTAGCAAGAATAGGATTTTTCGAATACTTTGGATGCAAAGTGGCGCTCTGCAAAATGTCCGGTGCAAGCTGGCGCACTGAAAAGCGTCGCTCTGCAAAAGGACATGGAATCGTTATTAGGACGAAATGGCTGTCATGTAGGCTACTCCAGCGAAGAACAAATAAATGCTTTGGGTTTATCCCACAAGCAAATGAATTTTCCGGAAACCTCTCTCGCAAAACAACAAAATTAACAAATTAAGTTCCAAAATGAAGTAATTGTTAATGTCGAGTTATATTGAGGAAAAAGTAAATCAATCTAACTTAAGGCTACCGCTCTTTTTAAAAGAGTTGAGTGGAATAAGCTACGAAGAAAATCGAGGGAAACAATATGCGAAACTGGGCTGAAGAAATAATCTCAGGATTATATTTCTGTAAACTTTGGAAACATCGATGGTAAGAAATTTAGTTCGGGTACACTGAATAATCGAGCAGATAAACGTCAAGAAATCAATTATTGTGACATGAACAAAGAGATTGGGAGAATCACGCATGAATTTTGGAAACTTTAGTTATTCCACAATTCGAGGACGAGGGCAGAGAGAGAGAGAGAGAGAGAGAGAGAGAGAGAGAGAGAGAGAGAGAGAGAGAGAGAGAGAGAGAGAATAAAGAGAGAGAAAAGAGAATATTTACGATGTGATTGTATATGAGGTAGTGCTAGAGAGCAGACAACGATCAGGATTGACTATCGACTGATTCCATACGGAGAATCAACTTAGATCTGCTTTACGAGATCCTTTAAAGCATATCTTCGAGGTAAGTTGCACGAGAGGATAAAGGGTCGTGGTTTAAATGGGGACTGGGCAAATATAAATATTTCAATAACAAATGCGAAACATAAAAAAAGTCAATATGCTTATTAAACCAAACCCAACAATCACCAGAAATGTACAAAAAAGATTGCTTAAGAACAGATTCAAAATACTTGAACATCACATTTCCATTCATTTTAGATGTGTAAAAAATTAATCGAAACTTCAAACAACACTACTAAATGAGAGAAAGAAAATAATGAACTTTTCAGGGAGATTTGAGAGCGTTGGGATGAGAGGTTCTATTCCGAACAAAATAAAAAATTCGAATATAGATCAAAATAAGAAAGCGAGCCATGCAACCGCATTCGACTCCCCATTTCCCGAGAAGGACGAAACATGCGCAAAGAATTGATACAGTCACCCCAAATACGCAAACGCCAAATCAATTGATATTAAAGCTAAGGACTAGGTCAGTCAAATAAGCTTTGCATGAAGAAATAGTAAATTATGAGCTCAACGACAAAAACTTGAAAAGAGAAGAGAGTTTTTCGAGTTCGCCATTGTACCCGTACGTGAATTACGTTAGGAAAATCTAGAAGCTCACGACAATTCACTCTTTTCGGATACGGAAACTCGTGACTAGTGATTCTCTGCGAACTCTGCAGCTGAAGACTAGTAATTATTTTGACCAGTCAATCGTCTTCCCTGATCGTTCAAAACAGTCAAACATGTAAACGCGCAGGTGAAATTTCTCTCTTAAGAGTCAAACAACACAGTACATTATGTCAGTGGGGGAGGGCTTTAAGGACACAACATTATAACAAATCAGAGGAAAGACAGTTCAGTTGAGAGATTGGGAGGGGAGCCCGGAGTATTTAAAAACATATTTCGCTCCGCTTAGGATTACGCTCCGCCCCTTTGGTCATCCGCCATCATTCTCCGTGCTGTCCGCATCACTGGGAATGCTGATCCTGCGCCTTCCATGAGTTGCCTCTCTCGGCAGTCGGCGTCTCTCATCCTCTTCCTCCTTTTCTTCTGCCTTGGCTCGCCTGCTCTTGTTCCTGACGTCTTCTTCGGCCTCGCTAGCCTCGTCTGTCGAGTCCCAACCCGTCTGGAATGCGATCTAATTCACCCATTGATCCCTTTCAGAAGTTCTAACAACGAATTTAAAATTAGGTACATACACTTTTGCCTTTGGGACTACCACTCGCTGATAGTTTCATCATCGAAGTGCCTACCTGTTGTGATGTATACAGAGCGCATTAAATGGACATTTAAAAATGTTGATTTGTACCTCGAACGGCATATTCGATCACACACATAGAATAACTCATAATCCAAGCACTTTCAAAAAAACTTTATTCCCTTCATTGTTAGGGAGGAAATGAGTATTTTCCAATAAAAGTGTCCTCATGATCGACAATTGGTAGCAAACATGTACCTTAAAACACTGCCTAGAAATTCAACTGAAGAAAATCAAACTTTGAAAAGTATCGACTTCTTATTCGAAAGGAAATTAGGTTAAAAATAATCTTCTCTCTTTAAAAAAACCAATTCAAAGCGTTTTTTCTGAGTATATGTGAGCATGGTTCACCTGGAGGTGCAGTGTTACTGTTGAAAATTTGAAAAGAATGACCTTTCTTCGAGCGAAAGAGTCTGAAATAATGAGGAATGAGCTGAAGTTTGAGAGCGGAGAAGGGAGATCTAGTCAATATTCTAGACTCCATCGCTCGAGAAAGGTCGTTTCTCAAAATTCTTAACAGTACTGGTGACCTATATCTGCGAGACAATTTTCCGCTTTCCACGAGATTTAAAACAAACGCCTCTTCGAACTCCTATTTCCTGAAAAGAGACTCACCCTGCCGCCCGAGTAGTACTGCTTCAGGCGGACGTGCCAAGCGACGCTTGTGCACGCGGAGATCGTGCGGAACTGGTGGATTACGCTTCGCGGAAGGAAGTATATGTCTTGGTCGAACAACTACAATACATCGATAGGATTTTTACCCAACTTTTATATATAGAGAGAATAAGTAGATACACAAATTTCGTATATATGTCTTGGTTTTTACCGATAAAATGAATTTAATTTCCATTTTCTAAATTCCATATTTGTTTACCTTGCAAAAAGGAGCAACAGAACGCTATTGTTTGTAATGAATGTAATGGAAAAGGCAAGATGTGAGAGAAGATGTCCAATTCAAAGTCAATCAGGTTTTGATATGCTTCGTACCTGGAACTTAGAGTAGCGGATGCTATCTCTTCTCAGTTGATTCAGCTTAGCTTCCTCCACCCATTGCACGCACTCAATAGACAACTTTCACTTTTTCTTGAGCTCACCCATTTTGAGATTTTCAAAAATGTTATATTTTTTATTATTATTGAACAAATTAACTAAAATATCAAAAATTGAGATATACTCGTCACTACAGGTTCGAATCATGTAAACCGTGTTCAAAATTCCTGGCTCTACGTTCTGATGATATCCATGTTGTTGTTTGCCCATAGGAGTCCTTTGTGATAGGTTGGTGAGGATCCTTTTGTGTCCGGAGAAATTTTCTCCGTCTACACTCGCACCGCAGTTGGCGATCCTCTTCGCGAGACCCATTCGTTAACCAGAGAAGGGCAAGAGGCCATTTTACTGGCCTCTCGACTCGCCATTACAGACTATAGATCATCATTGATTTTATCTGGCATTGATCGGCAGATTTTTATCCAGTCCGGCATTGCCCTCCTTTGACGAACTATGCTATCCAATTTTGGTCCGCAACGGGCAAGCCCGCTATCTCCAATGCACTTGTGCAAAGAGACATCCTTCTATCCGCCACCTGAGGATGCGCTCGATACCGGTGAGGATGAAACGGTTCCTTGCGATGGTGAGAATTTGTGGGCAGTAGCATCATAGGAGGCGAGTTGTGTTATTGATGTAATCAGTCCTACAAAAAACTAACAAAAAGAAGTTATCACTGCTTAAGTAGCGAAACACAGTTGATCTGTTCAAAATAACTTGCTCAAAAGACAACTTGGTTTAGCAAGAAGAGAAATCTTTATTCAATTCAATTCTTTATTCCTTGCTTTATGATAATGCATTTAGTGGAGATCTGTCGCGGGTGCGAATTCAGTATAAAGCGCGGCTAATTTACAAATTGATAAAAAGAGACATAGTACTAATATCCTAAAAATCAGAGTCGAAGTTTTGAGTAAGGCACAATTGTGTATGTGGTAACTGTTGGAGAGCTTTTTTAAACGAAGCTGGGGATGATATTCTACAATAGTAGATGAAAGAGAATGCCAAGTATCAATACAGCGAGAGGAACAGGTACGATATCATTTCGAGTTATAATCATATTCTTTCATTATTTAATTTTTTTTTCTATACTTTCCCCGTCTCAGTTTTAACTTCACGTCATATCCTCCAACCTGATGTCACATATATAATTATGTATTGAATAAATAAAATAAAACTATGAGAACTGAGAATCTTGAATGGTAGAACGATTCTCAAAGAGTGAGAGATACGTTTGTTATGGGTCGAAGGTAAAAATCGGAATAGTGATGAGTATTCTAAAAGAACATGATGATGAACAGCTTTATGAAAGAAGCAGATCACTTATGGCACGTCGGTGTTCTAAAGTTCGAAGGTTTAAAAACTGCAATCTCTACAGATAATAGGTTACCGAAAGACGAGCTCTGGCAAATATCCTTCTGGAGAAACACCTTTGTTTACGATCTATATCATTTATAACTTTATAATTTCTCTTACCGTACTGCACGAAAAAAATTTCTCGAGAAGTTTTTGGATTTTTCTCGAAGTTTTTGTGCATGTTTGTATTTTGTTTTGTGCATGTTGTATTGATCAGAAAAGCATGTTGTATTGGGTCTCCGATCAGAAAACCCCAAAAAATTTATCTGAAGACAATCTTCAGACGAGAAATTTTGGGTTTCTATGATACGGATCTTTCGCACGATTTTTTACAGCTCTTCGTGAGATCGTTAGCCAGAAATTTTTGTCAGTAACGTAGGCAGCGGAACGGCCTTAGCCTGGATAAAGAAAAGAAGGGGTTGAGCCTTTGTTGAGGACGGAAAAAGTGGCTGTTGTGGGCACAAAAGGGCGAAGACTGCATTCACTTTTTGCGTTTTCGCATGTCTAGCAGAACTCGACGCATCCACTGAATGAAATAAGAGCAGAAAAACTGCCTGAGTCAGCAAATTAAGGAGTAGTGTGAAAACGAAGACAGCGACGCTGCCTGAGCCAGGTAGAAAAGAAGAGCATGACTCGAAACACACTGGCAACAGTGGCCATTCGTGACTCTACAGCCTTAAGAGCCTGTCACGGATGGAGCCGGATCATCCAGTCCAGAATCGAGCGCGACCTCAGGTGGCGGATAGAGGGATGCCTCCCTACGAATTATTCGTGCTGGGAGGTAGCGGGAGAAATCCCGCCGCGGACCAAAACTGGGTAGTATAGCTCGTCAAAGGAGGGTGATGCCGGACCGGCCTGGGCATGCCACCGGACAAAACATCAGCCGATACTCCGCTATACTTTTCAATGGCGAGTCGAGGCGCCAGTCAAATAGCCTCTTGCCTATCTCCGGTCAACGACAGGCGAGACGTCTCTACTCCCACCCAAAACGATGCTAGGCCGGCTTGACCACCCACTCACAAGGCCTATAGCATGAACAGGTTGCTACAACGATGTCCGCCTTCACAAGGTGCAGCATGACAGTCTCAGGACTGCAAAGGACATCAAAACCCTTCTCCGGACGCATCTTGTCCGAAGAACACGAGAACTTCTCTCATTAAAGAGAGTGTTCATAACCAAGTCTTCGATGCGGGATGCTTGCCGGCAACAACAACAACAGAAGAGCATGGGAGGAGGAGTAGGGATAAAGGGGATGGGAATCAATACAGCAAAGCCATTTGTGTTGAGAAAGATTAAGGAGTGAACAACAAAAAACTCAGGCAGCGGATCTATCATGCATTTGCTTTGATTTTGAGTGATCAAATCCTAACTTCTCTTGGCGAATCTCCGCTAGGAACTTCGGCGGTTCATTTTTCCCCCATTCAAACGCGAACTTTAATAAGAGAGATAATGTGTTGTTGTCGAAAGTTTTACATTGGAAGAAGAGTTTTGAGCTTCGAGCAGAGAAATTCTGAATCTTCAACAACAAAAACACACAGGCCCGCCTTAAATCTCAATACAGATTATCGCCGATGGCAAGAAGAATTAATTTTGGTTAGACAAGGGGTAAATTCTAGAAAGCAACCCTGGTATGGGAAAATAACCTGCTAAAACTCGAAATACAAGTCCCCCCCAAAAATTATTGAACATAAGAAATAAAAATCTGGTGCTTCTTATAGTGCATACCGAAGGCTGCCGACTAGAGTGCTGGCATGGGTGTCCAACTTTTGACTGTGAGGACAGAGTGGTCAGGCAGAAAAACGGAGGAAAAAATTAACACTGCGTAGCTGCCTGAGCAAGACCAAGAGGAAAGAGAGAAGGAAGAATCGAGGGAGCGAAGCTGCATTAATCAAAAAAGGATTGGGAACAGGGGTTAAATGGTTACCGCATCAGCTATGTTGGCGCATACATGTTCGCGCCGAAAATGATCTACATTCTCTTCTTCTTCCGTTCTGTTTCACTTTTTCTCTACTTCTCTTTTCAATCTTTTTGCCTTTTTTCCACTCGCTCGGCGCGTAAAAACATGCCTTAGACCGGTCTCATTTAACGCCTGATTGGGAAATGAATGCATATAAGTGGTATGAGTCAGGAAAGAGGGGAAATGGAAGCAGCAAAGTTACTTCAGTCAGGAAGAAGAAGGAACGGAGGCAGCGAAACTGCCTGAGACACATAAAAGAGGTGTCGCTGACTGACACAAAGAGAAGTGAAAAACCTAATTTGAGGAGGAGAATGAAGCCTTTCTTAGCATATAAATGAGAAGTAGAGGAATCAGCAGAGGAGACTCTAGTTTTACTGAACAGAACTGTCATCTCGCAAGAATAGGACACTCTCTCTACCTGAACAGAACTGTCATCTCGCAAGACTAAGACACTCTCTCTACCTGAACAGAACTGTCATCTCGCAAGACTAAGACACTCTCTCTACCTGTGACATGGGCGGCTCGAAAGTGTCCAGCTGCAGTCGATCGATCAGTCGGCTGAAGTCGGCCGCATGGAAGCAGATGACGTCTTTCACCGCTCGATGCTCATGGAAGCCATTTCTGCCAAACATTAAATGTTAGAACAAGGCAAAAAGAGATCGAGTCAAAGAAAGAGATATGTTAGAAAAGTAGTGGAAGAGAAGAAGAAAAAAAAGCTGATAAGAAAGAAGAGAGATAGAGAAAAAGAGAGAGATAGTAAGAGAAAATACGAGAAAGAGAAGGGACAGAGAAAACGAAAGAGAGGGATAATGAAGGAAAAGAGAGAGAGAGAGAGAGAGAGAGATAGCAACTAACGGAGGATAGTTGATGGCTGATCTGTAGGTTGTGTCCTGGTGGGCGCGGACTGCCTGGAGGATACCGACAGCTGCGGTTGGCTTGTGATCGATGCCCGCTCCAACATAGTCTGCATGGCACGGTGTGCGATCCTCAAAGAGCAACTCTCTTCGCTCCGAGTGCCTGCAATGACTTGCCGTGCAATTGCTCCGAGTGCCTGCAATGACTTGCCGTGCAATTGCTCCGAGTGCCAAAAACAGGAATGAAACATATCCATGCAGGGTGTTTCTTGCAACCCGCACTAAAAAAATTTGCGCATAGATTTTTGAATTCGCGCCAAGATTTTCATGTGCATAGATTTGAAAAATGGCGCGAAATTCAAATTTTCAAAAAAGCGCGAAAATTAATTTTGAAAATTTAAATTTTGGCGACCTCCACCCTCCCCGGTCGCCAAAACTTCAAACTTCACCCGCAAAAAAAAATTGGCGACCTTCCCCCCCGGTCGCCAAAACTTTTCCGCGCATAAAAAAATAAAAATATTTTTTTTTGTGAAATTTGCGCCAAAAATTTGAATTTTTTGATTTTGGCGCCAAAAAACCTAAAAAATTTTTCGCGCGCATAGATTTGAATTTTTCGAAGTGCGCATAGATTTTCTTCTAACCCGCAGTGTGGGTTAGAGAAACACCCTGTATCCATGTACTGCCTCTAAGAGCAGGGCCTCTGTCCCAACTCTCCGACAATCTAGAGGAATCTCAGCGGTCGCCTAATTTTTAAAACTTGAATTGGATGATCGTAGCCTCTCACGTAGTAGGGAACGGGGTGTTTCTCAGCACCGGCACAACTTTTATCAAGCGCATAGAATTTTTATCCGTAGTGCGGGTCAGAGAAACATCCTACTAAGGAACCTGAACCGGAGTTGGTTCGAGCTGTCTTATTGATTGCTGATGTCTATGTAAATAACTATCGCATTTTTAAATATGCACGATGATGGTTTGTGAAATGGTGACAACAAACTCTGCATTTTGGCGGGCAAAACGCTAGGATGATTCGGATCTCGCACGGACAAAATCAGTCCCCTGGGCAGTTTTGAGCCCATTCGTCCCTCTCTTGCCGGAAGTAAGAGCGTTCTTCAATACTTTAAAAACACGAAAAATCCATAGCTTATCCGTGTAATAGTGCTACGTAATAGTCCTTATCACAAAAATTTCTCAGCCTTGACTGCTCACGAAACGAATACGAGCGAGACCAACCTGATGACGTTTTGCCTCATTCCGTTGCCAGACCTCCCCTTTTTCTTGGACGCTTTCTTGTCCTCGTTGATCTCATCCGTTCGTATCAACTGTACACTTGCTATCCACTATTATTGGCCTTATGTACCCAGAAAATATCAAAACGATAGTTCAATTAAGTTTACTTACAACTGTTGAAAATTCCAAAACAAAAAACTGCTCTTCGTGCGAAAGAGTCTGGAACAATCAGGGGTTGAATGGAGCCGCCCAATTAGGGTTTACATGTATCCGCCGCTCAAAGTTTGGAGGAAAAAATATGAGGGGTGAAGGAAAAGGGTAAGAAAAGGGGGAGTTTTTTGTTAATAGTGTATGCACCAGGGGTTAAATGGAGCCGCCCAATTTGGGTTTACATGTATCCGCCGCTCAAAGTTTAGAGGAAAAAAGAAGGGGATGGGTAAACATCACCCAGAAATGAAGTTTTATCTTGACGGAAATGCCCTTTGTGAGTCTGATCACATTCGAGATTTGGGTATTGAGTATTCTAATAGTCTAGACTACTCTCGACATATCGAACAAATGTGTCGTAAAGCAAGCATGAGATGTGGGTACATTCTGAGAACCTTCAAGTCGAAAAATGTAAGACTTTACAAACAAGTATTCATTACCTACGTTAGGCCCATAATGGAATACTGCTCCGTCATTTGGTCTCCTCACTTAAAAAAACACATAGAAATGATTGAACAAGTTCAACGTCATTTCACAAAACAAGTTTGCAGAAGAGCCGGTCTGCAGCTGACCTACGAAGAAAGACTGCAGCTCTTGGAACTTCCCAAGCTGCAAGCCCGACGGAAGACTGCAGATTTAATCATGACGTACAAAATATTAAACTGGCTTACGTCAATCGACCCTTGCTCCATGTTTCTGTTTAACAACCACATTTATAATACTAGATCTAACTCGAATGCACTAATCAAACCACTAATTCGATCAGCTTGGCATTCTAACATCTTACCTTCTAGAGTAGTTAATTGTTGGAACAGTTTGTCTAATGAGACCAGATCATGTTCTACTCTCAGTTCATTCAAAGATCGGATGGAGTTAAACTTGTTGAACTAATCATTATTCACTACTTATTAGCTTGAATCCTAACTACCTGCACGATTTTCTACTATTTATACTAATTTCTATTTCAACTAATTACATTTGAATTCATTTGAATTTGAATTTAAATTTATTTTTTTTTGTTAAGTTTCCTTAAAAATTTCTCACATTTTTCTATGAAAAAGTGAAATGCCTGTGAATTGACTACATGTGAATTTTATCTATTTTTACCTGAAATGCAACACGCACTGTGCAATAAATCATTCAAGGGGGGGGGGGTGAAGGAAAAGGATAAGAAAAGAGAGGGAGTTTTTTTCAGTAGTGCGTGTACATGTATCCGCCGACGGGAGCGATGCGGTCACTATTTAACCCCTGGGAACAATGATAAGCTCTCTCTTCTCCGCCCTTTACCTTTATTGATATTGATATTCTTTATCGCCAAAGGACAACTGGTTCAGGGTCATCGCTAACATGGTTGACAATGAGAAAATGAAAAAGTAGAAAATCTTCGGAAGAGGAATAAGCAACTGTGGCGTTGCACTGAAGAGTCTTGGTAGACCACTTAGCGTTTCAACCTCATACCGAAGAGATTCACGAAGTCTTGAGTCCCAAGAGTCTTTAGCTCGCTTCTCATTATTCCAGACTCATTCGCTCAAACACAGTAGTTTTTTCGAATTCTCAACAGCGTTGATGACCTGTGATCTAAACTCCTCCGCCCCAACCTTAACGCCTCCCTTATTTGCTCAATTGCTTGCCTCTAATTCGTCCTGCCATAGTCAAATCAGAGAAATGCCGATAAATGGTCAGCAAGAACAAATTTACCCCTGGAACTGACCTGCTCCCCGGGCCGCACCCATATGATGGGTCCATCGTCACTGTCTGTGGGTGTCTGGTGATGCATGATGCTCAGCTCACCCCATGGCAGAATTGGCCGCAGCACCGGATGCCTCTCCAACGAGCCGATTAAACCCTTAACCAATCAACACCATCAATGAAGTTTTTGTTGTATTAGCTTGCACATGAAGGCATCTTTGGCGAGAAAACAAAAAGTCAAATACCAGATCATCCACCTACGACCCCCCCCCCCCCTCTCTCTCTCTCTCTCTCTCTCTCTTACACACACATAAGTCAAGCGATGCAAACTACATTAGCATGCCCTGCTACATTTTAAATTCGAGGTAAAAGGGTTCATAACGAAACGTAATGAGACAAATATCCCGACACTTTCCATGTAGATAACGCTAGTTTCTCAATTGAAAAAATAATACAAACGAGAGACTAAAAAAGATAAATATCAGTCGCATTCTCAAGATATCTGACCATATAAAAATGAAACAGCTTGAAATGTCCTAAAATTCAGAACTTTGTTTGAAAAGAACCTCAAAATACATCCCAGACTCCTCCTGCTTTGTGCCCACCATGCTGAGCTCATTCATCGGGCCCACCCTGTAGCATAACAAGCATAATAAGCATAAGAATAATAATAATAATAATAGAATACAATAATATAAAAAAGATATGATGAAAGAATTTATATAAAATTCTTCTAAGACGATACCA
Organism: Allodiplogaster pararmata; assembly: GCA_964056735.1. NCBI lineage: Eukaryota > Metazoa > Nematoda > Chromadorea > Rhabditida > Diplogasteridae > Allodiplogaster > Allodiplogaster pararmata. The sequence continues at coordinate 44,070,005 of OZ057405.1, forward strand.
TAAGTTTTATATGTATTGACTTCCTAATAGATCGATCGTCCGACTGGATCAAAAAAGTTCATGATAATGCTCACTCTCACAAAAAAGCTCACTCTCACTTTCTTTGCTCGCGAAGAGAGGTGACCATCTATTTTGCTCTGCCTCATCGATTTTTCGACCTGCTTTTGAATATTATTCCTCATCTCGACATCATCGGAATCTCTTGGTATTCTCGCACACCGGTTCCATCATCGACTTCTTTCGAATAGACTTGTGCCCGTCTATGCTATTCAGTTTGGCACTATACTCGGTGAGTCGTTCTTGTATCGTGTCAACAATACAGTCATGTCAAAAAACGTGGACTTGAAAGTTAACAACGTGGTTGCCGATCGTTCTTCCACATCAGATAAGCCCTCTTCTCCATCTCCAACTCAAGAGAAGGAAGGGCCTCTTGAGATGTATCGCCACGGTGGAGACGTCGTCACTCTCATCAACACTCTGCTCAAGCACAACCACGACCTCGCTCGGAAATGCGAAGAATATCAAGTACAGTTTGATTCCCTTACGCAGCAAGTGTCTTCTCTTACGCAGCAAGTTTCTTCTCTTGCGCATACCTTCGCCAATGTTTCCATTTCTTTGTCCTCTCCACAGACCGAAGGGCTAACTTATCCCAAATCAACCCCTATCCCTCCTCTTTTACCGCCACATACACCTGCTCCTAAACCCCCCCAGCTTTCATCTCCAGACTTCCTTTACTACGAGTCTCCTAAAGAAGTTTTGGATCGCCCGGAAAGAAACCGTTCAGTGGTTCTTTTCAATCTTCCCGAGTCTAAATCCAAATCCGCAACCCAGAGAGCCGAAGACGACATTAGTCGCGTAACATGCATCCTTGACAGAATGGATCTTCAATGCTACCCGGACCGAGTATACCGCATGCCCTCTTCTAGAGTTCAATCACCAAGGCCTCTAAAGATAGTTCTCCCTACGACATCTTTCCAACAGCAAGTCTTATATTCTTCTCACATTCTCTCTTCATTCCATCCTGACCTCCACATAAGACATAGTCAGACCAAATGTGAGAGGATATATCATCAAGCCTTCAACGCCTGGAAAAAAGACTCTTCCAAGCCGAAACCCTACATCTACCCTTCCTATTCGACCAATCCACCACGTCCCCTCTTACCGTTTCGGACCCCCTCCACTCTCCCTTCCACATTACACGTCAATAGTTCTCAGTTGCAGCACACGACCCATAGTACTCATCCGCCTCGTGTTCTTAACGCCCCTGCAGATGCGAAAGTGACCCGTAGGAGAACTGTCAGGAGAACAGATCCTTCATCCACATAGGACAAAACGGATGTGAGTTCTAAGAGATTGATTAAATGTTTGTCTTTCAATTGTAGATCTATCATGAACAAACTTTACGATTTATACTTTTTACTCCGCTGTTCCAACTATAAGATTGTTCTATTGTCCGAAACCTGGATGAATTGCGACTTCCCCGACTCCATACTCACTGATAGTCTGCCTTTTACGGTGTTTAGATGTGACCGATTAGCTAATAGGGGAGGAGGCGCAGCTATTCTATTACATAACACTATCTCCTCCTCTCTAGTTTCTCACTACAATTCGCCTCACTGCGAGGGAGTTATTATCGATATACACCCTAATATCTCTTTTTCTTTTCCTTTCTCCGCAATTAGAGTAATGAACTTTTATCGATCACCAAGTTGCGATATTGAGGAAAGTAAGTCCCTATGCACTTTTATTTTGTCTAACCTTTCCATACCTTTTCCCTCCATAATCTGTGGAGACCTAAACCTCCCAAGCATAGACTGGGCTTCCCTAACTGCTCCTAAATCATGCGCTATCTCTCATGCCTTCCTCGATCTCGCATGCGATAACAATCTCTCCCAATACGTACTCTCTCCAACGAGGCTAGAGAACACCTTAGACTACGTATTTAGCAATGCAGATATAATTTTCAATTGTGAAATCAAAAGCCCTTTCTCGACTAGCGATCACGCATCTGTTCACTTTGAAGTAAGGAATAATGCAAAAGCCATGCTCCCCTCCACTCAATTTTTCCTCAACTGGAAAAAAGCAAACTGGGATAGCATCAATTCGCAATTATGCAAGATAGATTGGACCCTTTTGTTCTCAACTCTCACAGTAGATGAATGCACGCAAGAATTGACGTCCATAATCCTCTCCATTATTGAAAAGAGCATCCCTCGTGAGAAAAACATTAAGAAACACATGAAGTACCCTCGTAAAATTCGTCACCTGTATAGTTTCCTTCAAAGAAGTAGGAAAAGAGGAATTCTCTCTCCCCTGACCTCTAAAGCATCAACAAAGCTCCATAAAGAACTGACTAGATTCGAGATCGAACGTGAGAACAGATTGAAGCTTCCAAAAAACTACCGAACCTTTTTCCAAACTATCTCCAACCGTATTAAGGGTAGGAATTCGATCCCTACAATCAAAGTCAACTCTATTTCTTACACCTATCCAGGAGAACAAGCAAACCTCTTCTCCGAATATTTCAACAGCTTGCAACCCCCTCCGATAAGCGGCCCTCTTCCTCTAATTTCTTCTCTACACCCTATCAGTTATAATCCATACATTACAGCCTTCGATATTCAAAGTATTTTGAAAAAGATTCCTCCAAAACAAAATTCTTCACCAGACCAAATACCGAATATATTCATCAAACACTGTGTGGATTCTTTGGCAATACCACTTTCCATAATCATGAGCAATTCCATTACTCAAGGACACTTTCCGTCTTCATGGAAACAGGGATTAATCATCCCAATTCACAAAAAAGGGTCCCATTCTCAAGTTTCTAACTATAGGCCCATCACAATGGTTTGCTCGATGTCAAAAGTTTTTGAAAAGCTCATTTTCAACCTCATTTATGACCATCTCGAATCCAACCAAATCCTCATCAGCAACCAGCACGGTTTTCGCCGTAGCCGTTCCACTATCACATCCCTAGTTCACTCCTATTCCCAGTACCTTTTTCTGAATAGCAAGAAGCTCAAGTTCGACATTTGTCTGATTGATTTTTCAAGAGCCTTCGATACAGTAAACCACAGGTTCCTGATACACAAATTAGAAAAAATAGGTATCAATTCAGGCCTACTCCGCCTGGTTGAATCATTTCTCGCTAGCCGTTATTCTATAACTTCAGTCAATCACGTTTTATCCGATCCCAAAGTTTATAATAGCGGAGTTCCGCAAGGAAGCTGCCTAGGTCCCCTATTCTTCTCTATTTTTATAAACGACATCATAGAATGTATTGACCCCGAAGTCCACTGCTTTCTCTATGCAGATGACATCAAACTATTTTCAAATAGCAGTCAAAGTCTACAACGAGCCCTGTTGTTGTTGTTGTTGTCTTGCCCATAGGTCCTGTCGAGGGGAGTCCTTTTGGGATAGGTTGGTGGTGAGGATCCTTTTGAGTCCGGAGAGATTTTCTCCGTCTACACTCGCACCGCAGTCGGCGATCCTCTTGGCGAGACCCATTCGTTAACCGGAGAAGGGCAAGAGGTTATTTTACTGGCGCCTCGACTCGCCATTGAAAAGTATAGCGGAGTATCGGCTGATGTTTTTTCCGGTGGCATGCCCAGGCCGGTCCGGCATCGCCCTCCTTTAACGAGCTATACTACACAGTTTTGGTCCGCGGCGGGATTTCTCCCGCTACCTCCCAGCACGAATTCTTCGTAGGGAGGCGTCCCTCTATCCGCCACCTGAGGTCGCGCTCGATTCTGGACTGGATAATCCGGCTCCATCCGTGACAGGCTCTTAAGGCTGTAGAGTCACGAATGGCCACTGTTGCCAGTGTGTTTCGAGTTGCCAGTGTGTTTCGAGACAACGAGCCCTAGATGGTATTTCCAGTTATGTACATTCCTGGGGGCTTATAATTTCCATTCCGAAATGCTTCATAGTTCATTGTGGCAACAATAACCCTAGCAGCATCTTCCACATTGATGGTAAAATCGTTCCCACCTCTTCAACTATCAAGGATCTTGGAATATATTTTGATGCAACACTCAAATTCTCCACCCACATAGAGCAAGTCATAACCAAATCCACCAGATGTATAAACATGATCCTGCGAGCATTCAAAACCAAGTCCATAACCGTTCTTCTCCGCGTATTCAAAACATACATTCTCCCTTTACTAGATTACGGTAGTGAAATCTGGTCGCCACAGTCCGTAGGTCACATAAACGCAATAGAAAACGTCCAGCGTGCCTTCACACGCAGAATTCTTTATAGAGCTGGGCATCCCAAGATAGACTACCCATCTAGGCTCAATCTGCTCTCTCTGACGACTCTCGAATACAGAAGAAATATTAACGACCTTGCATTCATACACAAATGCATACACCAACACCTTAGAATAGACTATTCCAAACTTTTTCAAGTATGTCCCCTTCCATACAGCAACAGACACGCCCATCCATACCGAATTGCTCTACCATTCAGAATTCCGGATACCAAAAGTAGTTGTGCATCCAGGGTTATTGACATATGGAACAGCCTACCCCGTCAGATAGTGACAATCAATTCCCCTGTTGTTTTCAAAAACAACTACATAAGCTGCGAGAAGAATTCATAGTGCCCTTTTCTAAAATACGTTACTGAAAGAGCTCCAAATGAACTTTCTTATTCACTGCGCTTATCTCAATGTTCTTTTTAATATTTTTTTTCTATTCTGTGCCTTCATTTTAGATGTTTTTTGTTTTGTCTCCATAATTTGTCTCTATAATTTCCCTTTCTATAGTTCGTTTTGAAATGTTTTTCGAATATAGCTGAACTCACATTCGTGACAGCGATCCAAGTTCATCAATGCATGTACGTATGTGTTATTCTATCATGTGAATTGGAATAAATGATTGAATTGAATTGAAGTATATTCATAGTGCCCTTTTCTAAAATACGTTACTGAAAGAGCTCCAAATGAATTTTCTTATTCACTGCGCTTATCTCAACGTTCTATTTAATATGTTTTTACTATTCTGTCCCTTTATTTTAGATGTTTTTTTTTGTTTTGTCTCCATAATTTGTCTCTATAAGTTCCCTTTCTAGAATTCGTTTTGAAATGTTTTTCGAATATAGCTGAACTCACATCCGTGACAGCAATCCAAGTTCATCAATGCATGTACGTATGTGCTATTCTATCATGTGAATTGGAATAAATGATTGATTGATTGATTGATAATGATAAATTATATATATTTACAAAAAAAATATGATCTTGACTCGAAAAACCCATTCGTGCCGGAAAGTTTTCTAGTGAATGTTTCTGGCAGAAGTCATGTATTCACGGATTCATAACAAGTAACAGCCAAGGGAACCGACTTGAAAGTTCCTTCGGCATAAGTCTCGCAGACTTGCTTGTGGTACTTTTCCAGAGTCATCGTCTCCACGATCTGAATCACTCATGAGTCATGGCTCTTATTTTTACAAAGTATCTGTCTATTTTCAAGTGACCTGAATTAGTCATGAAATGAGTTAGTGAAAACATTGAAAAGCAACCACTTATGTGATTAAGTGGCCTAGAAAAACAAAAAGGAAGCTAAATAATATTTGCAGTTTTGACGTCGTTACTGTTTTCTCACCTTGCTCAATTTTCATCATTCTAGGCTCCTACTCCACTAAGCGGTCGTTTTCCGCTAGTTTTGACAAGTTGCACAGTTTGCAAAATGGTCACCAGGGTCTAATTAGAGATTTTTAAAATTTTTTTCAACAGTTATTTATTCGAACTTTTGTCCTGAAAATTCTTCACGTTCTTAAACACAACCTCAACTGCGGCTTCCTCTCCAAATCATGTATAAAAAAAACGAAGCCAGAAGTTTCTGTTTTTCCACATCTGTTTTACGTCATTGTATTCATCACAGTACCTACTGAATATAGCAGATTTCAAAATGACACCTACCTGTTTATTGACAAGAGAACCGATTTTGACGGGAATAGTGCCAAATCTCTCGCAAAGGTGCTCGAACAAATCCTAAAAGTAGCTATAATTAGCAACTTTTATATGGTTCAACTACACCGCGGACAAATACCAGTGAAGGGGCGGAATTGAACTCAGCCGGCTCTTACTTATCAGGCACTGAGATATATTATTACTATAATATTATATGTTATTGTTACTGAAACATATTATTATATGTAAACTCAAGCAGGGGTCCTCGAGTAGCAGTTGAATGGTGATGCGGAACCCCCCCCCCCGTCGGGGTGAGGATTTTCTATTTCATCATGAGAGATTCTTTATAAGAATCCCTTATGACAAAATAGAAACGTATGCTCGGTAAGACATTTTTTTGCATGTTCCTGTTAAAAAATTCAATTCTTTCCTTCTTTGCAAACCAAATAACTTGTGTTAATAAATTCGAGTTTTTATACTCTATATAAATAGCATCATTTCCACTCTTCTTCTCTGTATTATTTATTTATTTTTCAAATTTAGTTAGCTTATAAAAATTGTAATCATGGAGCAGATCGTTACACCATTTTTAGACACGTTATTAAAACGCGCCACTTCCCATATCTAGTGCAATCCAGAAAAATCCTACTAACTGGAAAGACGCAAGCAGCATTCCGCAGGAGTCCCATTACAAAAACGGCTGCTCCATTCGATTCCGCCATTCCCAATCGGATGAATTGTGACGCGAAAGCTTGCCTGATTCATTCCTATTATCGTTTGTAACAACAATAACAATATGAGTCAATATTATGCGACCTAAATTTGAAAAAAGCTTGTTTAAAGACTTTTCTCCATGATCCCCTTATATATTGAAAACATAACAGTTTTGTTACCTCAAGATTTCTATGAAAAAAAAATCAACGGTCTTTTTTCTCGATTATTCGTTAAATAAACATCCACTTAATGAAAACAAAATTGTCACGGTTCCTACTCTGTGAATAGCACAAATGACTTAAAAACCAAAAAATAGGGCTAATCTGGTGAATGAATATGATGAAATGAAATAGTTGACCTCTCTTCTGCGTTAAAGACTTTCTGTACTTGTGACCAGTCACATTTCAGCACTGAAGCTCCTCCGTTCGGGTGAGTTTCAATGAACACATACGGATAGAACTGCAACAAAAATAATCATCATAAAATTTTAGTGTGATCGAAAAACATAAAAACCCTGGGAAGCGGTGTAATAATCAAAACTATTATTATGTTTCTTACCACCCACGAAAGAAGCGAACGGACTGAAAAAATAAGGTTCACTATTATAAGGTTCCTTGGAGAAACACTAGAAGCGTGCAATGTTAAAGAGAATTTCATACAAACATACAATTCACTTTCTTGTCGACGAATAGAGACCGATATTTATGGGAAGCGAAACACTCTGCTCTAATTCGCCTCTGAACTTCTCTATTTTGCGAGCCACCCACATTGGTTTCGCTCCCTAGAGCCTAGAGCCAGACTGTTTTGCTATCTACTTTTACCACCTTCCCTCCTACTACCACTTCGTCCTTACAATTCGTTAGTCTAACCGTTTCGTCCCCGTTTAAAGTTAATACAAGTTTTCGAAGTTCTCGCTGCAGATCCCGAACCCTCCCTTGTATTTGCCTAGATTCGTGAGAAATCAGCACGACGTCGTCAGCAAATAGGAAATAGCTAAGGTGACGGCCATTGGATATTTATGCCCTTTTTTCGCAGTTCAGTACCCGGAAGACTTCTTGTGAATAGTTTGAGAGATAAACATTCGCCGTGCCGCAGACCACTTCCTACCTCTATCTCGATTTTTCTTCCATTCACCCCCTACTCCGTTCCTACTTTCCAGTCCTAGCCTTTGCATCACTAGTTTTTTTCTGTGAGACGCACTTCTCGGTGCTGGTTGGACACCCGACAGATGGCCGAATTAAACTACTCCACCCCGAAGCCCTTTTCTCCGCACTAAAGAGGCACAACTCACTGCTGCAAATGGATCCTATCGCCCTCCAGCTAACGACATGCCTACGCCAGCCACGCTGCTACGTGCTCTACTACCTGAGGACCTGTGGAGAGATCCAGAGATCGTGGCTTCATGCCTCGGTCTCTGATCTATGTAGCTATTTCTACTCCTTGCAACTGCGGGCAACAACAACAATCTGGGGAAAATTTAAGTTCAATTTCTGTATTTCAGAGAAAAAAAACCTTTGAGTCGACTTTGGGAAGGTTAAGCCCCTTCAGCTGCACTAAGTCGGACATCGATACTTGCGGCTGGAATTGAATAATAATTAAAACTTTGAAAACAAAAGTTTGGAACAAGCCTTATATATATTTTATACAGAGGGAAAGATTCAGAGAATCGTTTTGAAGTCTAACAAACAAAAGAAAAGGAGGTTCTCTTGTTATTCACGCCCTTAAAACATCTCTTCACACCTTGATACAACAGTTCCCTTAACCTTTTCAAATTTAGGAGCTCATAAAAAGCCAATTAGTGTTTTTAGCTTTACGGCTTCAAAACCTCATTGAAAAAGATACCTTAGTGAGCGAAAAAATTGCGAGAAGATCCGGTCACTTGAATACAATTTCTGTCGTTTGGTAGTTCCCTATGCGTCCAACTTGTGCGTCCAACAGTTCCCAACTATTACACCCTCCTCATTACATTTTATATCTGCATTTGCAATCAGTTGAGCATCTCGGATAATATTCCCTGCGGATGCGAGTAATCAATCAATCGTGTCATAGTCACTTCATAAGAAATAAAAGTGAGCCATCAATACGGGAAAGGTCTTAGAATGGAAAGGACAGCGAGATAAAGAAGGGAAGAGAGATGAGAGACCATACAGAGAGCAGATGAGAAAAATGGAAAAGAGAGAGAGACTAAAAACAAGAGGAAGAGAGAGAGAGAACAAGAGGGAGGGAGGGAGGGAGGGAGGGAGAGAGAGAGAGAGAGAGAGAGAGAGAGAGAGAGAGAGAGAGAGAGAGAGAGAGAGAGAGAGAGAGAGAGAGAGAGAGAGAGAAAGGTGAGAATGTATGAACAGGAGTCGAAAAAATTCTGTTCAGGGGCCGGTTGCATTCTCTTATCGCTTGATTAGCTATGGTTGGGTCACTGGTTCTGACCTCTTTGGTTACAATGAATGGAGACCCGGCCTCGCTAGGTATCTCTTCTTTAGGCTCCCTTTTTGGAATCGCCGCTCCCTTTCCGATCTGCAAAAGTCCTTGAGTACACTCTTTATAAATTTTTTAATTATCATCATCATCGTTATCAGTAATAGACAAGGTCTAATCATCTACATATTAGGCTGTCCCGAATGTTTTGTAAAAATTTCAGTGTTTTTTCTGAACGTTTTATCTTTCATTAATAAGATCAGTCAACAATATAATCACCATTATTAGTCACAACATTCATTCATCGAATAGGAAAGGTTTCGATTCCTTTCCTCCAGAATTCCACTGGGCGCGAATCAAAAAAGTCATCCAATGCCCTTTTGAGTTCTTCGAAATTCGCGAACTTTTTGTCTTTAAGGGCAGCCTTCAGAGGGCGGAAAAATGATAGTCGGAGAGTGCGAAGTCGGGAGAGTAGGGTGGATGGGTTTCTCATGCCAGCTCCTCCAGCTTCTTCTGGGCGGACTTGGCCACATGTGGTCTGGCGTTGTCGTGCAGAAGGATGACTTTTGCCCTTCTCTTGCTCTTCTCTCGAACTGCTTGGGCCAGGGCACCCAGTTCACTCATGTATACGGAAGCTCAAACAGTGTTCCCTTTCTGGATGAGGTCGTAGTAGAACATGCCTTGCGCATCCCAAAAGCAGCACAGGATAACCTTCCTCTGATGGTAGTCGGGTTTTGGGCTGGATTGGCGGCTTTTCGCCAGGGGGAGCCAGGCGGCATGGTGAGTATCGTTGTGGTAGAGGACCCATGATTCGTCTCCTGTCAGAATATCTTGCAAAAGGTCATTCCGATTCGGCCGAGAGAGTAGCGATTGGCAGATGGTTAGTAGGGTTCCGTTCTGAGCGTCGGTCAAAACATGTGGAATCCATCTTGACAGTACCTCACGGTAGCCGAGTTGCTGGAGGTGGCGTTCGATTGTTGTGTGGCCATAGCCCAGCTTCTTCTCCAAACTGCGCGTGGTCACTTCTGGTTCATCTTGCACAGGAAACTGCCTCAGCCGCCAGCAAACCTGCTACGCAGGAGTTCCTCAGGGGGGAGTACTCAGCCCTTCCTTGTTCAACATATACTTGAATGGGCTGCCGAAACCTCCCGAGACGATCAAACTGGTCGGGTATGCGGATGATCTGACAATACTGGCCTCTCACCCTGACTGGAGAGTTGGAGCTGACAGACTGAACACCTACCTCCCAGCCCTCACCAGCCATCTTGGGGAACTAAAGATGGACATCTCGGCAGCTAAATCCAGTGTAACGCTCTTCACCACCAACACAAAGGAATGTCGTGAAGTACCAGAAGTTGTGGTCAACGGTGAGCCACTTCCTCCAAGTAGAACTCCCAAAATCCTTGGTGTCACCTTGGACCAGATGGGAACCTACCGTCAACACGCCGAAGGACTAAAAACAAGGGCAACAAAAAGATTGAATGTCCTCCGAGCAATCGCAGGAAGAAAATGGGGACAGAAGACCGAAACAATGCTGAACACCTACAAAGCAACCACAAGAGCAGTCTTGTCTTACGCAGCACCCATCTACTCGCCCCAACTTGCCGAATCACATTGGACTTCCTTGCAAGCAGCACAAAACAAAGCCATTCGAATCCCAACTGGAAACCTTGCAATTGCGGACACTCAGCACCTGGCATACGAGAGCAAACTTCTTCCAGTCAAAGAACACAACCTCATGCTCAACAAACAATTCACCGCCAAGGCCAGGCTTCAGCCCAACCATCCATCTCACCGCATCTGCACTGAAGCAAAACCTCCCAGGGCAGTCAGAAAGCACGCCAAAGACATAGACATAGTATTAGGTGATACGGACTATAAAGTGGCCCTCAAAAAAATACACACGGAGACAGTCAGAGATTTTCTTAGAAATAGTCGACCCAACCCAGTTCTGGGAACTAAACCTCCTAGAATACATAAGTCCACGTCCCAACTATCCAGAGAAAATCAGATAACTCTGTCTCAATTGCGAAGCGGCCACTCTAGTTTCCTTAACAGTTATCTCCACCGAATAGGGTCAATGAATCTCCCCTCTGCCCACTGTGTAGGATAGAGCCGCATACTTCGAGACATATTTTTTCGTGTCGCTGTAACCCCACTTCACTTAGCCCTATCGACCTTTGGAATAGGCCGCACTCGGTTGTTGATTTCTTGTTCAATTAAATCTCTCCAAAAAAAAAGTGAAAGAGAAAAAAAAAGAAAAAAAATAAGAGAGAGAGAGGAAAGAGAGTGTGGGCTTATAACGCTGGAGGGTCGAGAGCTTCAACGACTTCCTCCAGTGTCTCGCGAAGGAAGATCTACCCGTTGGGCAAGACAACAACAACATCTTGCACAGCGGCTCGTAGAGCATCATCTTCCAATGCCGTGGACGGCCTTACCTGTCTTCATCTTCGAGATCCATTTTCCTTGTCCAAAGCGGGTTAACCAGCGACGGGCCTTCCACTCTTTCACGGTACCTTCGCCGAATACATCCGTGATAATCCGGGCTGCTTCGGCTGCAGAGGCGCGGCGTGCACACTCATAGTAAAGCAAGAGTCGAAGTTGAGGTCGAGTTGAATCTTCCATTACTGGATGCCTTTCGCACAGCAGGGGATATTTATACCCTTCTCAGAGAAGGTTCTAGAACATTCTCGAACCTTCCAGGCCCCACTCGGTTAATCGATCTTTTTTGAAATCAAAATAAAAAAATTCTAGAAAACTTACAAAACTTTCGCAACAGCCTAATACTTGGAGATGCTTGCGAAAATTAGTTCTAAGATTAAACCGTTTGCATATCTCAATCAGGGTAATTCTCTGACCCGCACTGCGGGTCAGAGAATTACCAGAAAAACATTGAAATCTATGCGCTTGGCAAAAATTTTTTCTTGGATATTTCGTAGAGAAATTGCATATCATTGGAAAAATTGAATGCTGAACTCTGAAATTTCAAAAAACCTATGCACTCGAAAATTTGTGCGGGTGCTAAGAAACACCCTGATATTAATTAGAACCGTGCCTTCGGTATCACAATTGTCAACGGCAAAAAGCATTGCTCAAGAATCATACATATCATGCAAAATTATCCCGAAACATTATGTATCAAAGTTTAGAAATTCTATTCTTCGGCAAACGGAATTGCTCCATTTCCTATTCAATGAAGACAATTGAAGATTAGGGCTTCTACCAGAACCTATTGCTTTAACTATCTCACGAGTTCATCAATGGAATCGCTCCATTTCCATTTCAATGAAGACAATTGAAGATTAGGGCTTCTACCAGAACCTATTGCTTTAATTATCTCACAAGTTCATCAATGGAATCGCTCCATTTCCAATTCAATGAAGACAATTGAAGATTAGGGCTTCTACCAGAACCTATTGCTTTAACTATCTCACAAGTTCATCAATGGAATCGCTCCATTTCCATTTCAATGAAGACAATTGAAGATTAGGGCTTCTACCGGAACCTATTGCTTTAACTATCTCACAAGTTCATCAATGGAATCGCTCCATTTCCATTTCAATGAAGACAATTGAAGATTAGGGCTTCTACCGGAACCTATTGCTTTAACTATCTCACGAGTTCATCAATGGAATCGCTCCATTTCCATTTCAATGAAGACAATTGAAGATTAGGGCTTCTACCAGAACCTATTGCTTTAAATATCTCACGAGTTCATCAATGGATTAACAATAACTTGAACATCTGAAATTAAACTCTGCTCCATTTTTGTGTTTTTCTTCATTTGGAATAATAAATTAGTTTTCGAAACATTTTAATTAAAAAACTAAACATTCGAAAATCAGAGATAAAAAAGTGTTTATCTCACAAAAACATTGTAATACAAGAACTGACGCCTGCCTTAGAAAGCTGCTCGTCTTTGGAATGAACAGATTCGGACTTGAAAGATCCACTCTCGCTGTCTTTCCGCCTCTCTTTCTCACGAATCCTTTCCACGTCCGCCGCCACTTGCGGAGACGCTGGGATCGTTTCGAAAGTTTTGATGGGGCGGAAATCAAGCGACTGTTCCTTCTGGTTTATCTTGATCTTGAGCACTTGTAGATCGTCCTCGTATACAGGTGAACTGCAAAAAGAACAGCGCTATTTTTATATGAAGAAATTTTGGAGGAGCCGGAAAGGACCCCGACGCGCCAAAAATCAAACCACAAGGGGCAAGGTTCACTAGTCTCTCAGGCCAAGAAGACTAGCTTTTGGTCTTCATTTAATCCACTAACTCCTCTTTTCTGAAATCTCTTGAAAATTGCGAATACAAACTCTTGTTTTTTGATGATTCTTATTAGTACTGCGCTCCATTTCATAATTTTCAATTAAGTCTCATTTCATTTATCATTTCACCCCCCCCCCTTCGAATGAATTTATGAAGTAAGAAAAAATGAGGAAACGATTCTGAACCTTATGCCTCATTAACCTCAGAAGGAGTTGAAGGAGACATTCACGAGCTTCTTTTAGCAGAGATCGTCTCTACAGTCTCTCTCTATCCCTCTTGTTCTCTCACTCTCTCCCTCTTGTTCTCTCTCGATCCTCTTGTTCTCTCTCTCTCTATCTCCCTCTTGTTCCCTCTCTCTCCCTCTTGTTCTCTCTCTCTATCCCTCTCATTCTCTCACTCTCTATCCCTCTCATTCTCTCTCTCTCTCTATCCCTCTCTCTCTATCCCTCTCATTCTCTCTCTCTCCCTCTTGTTCTCTCTCTCTATCCCTCTCATTCTCTCTCTCTCTCCCTCTTGTTCTTTCTCTCTCTCCCTCTTGTTCTCTCTCTCTATCCCTCTCATTCTCTTTCTCTATCCCTCTCATTCTCTCTCTCTCCCTCTTGTTCTCTCTCTCTCTCCCTCTTGTTCTCTCTCTCTCCCCTCTTGTTCTCTCTCTCTCTCCCTCTTGTTCTCTCTCTCTATCCCTCTCATTCTCTCTCTCCCTCTTGTTATTTCTCTCTCTCTCCCTCTTGTTCTCTCTCTCTATCCCTCTCATTCTCTCTCTCTATCCCTCTCTCTCTCTCTCTCTCTCTCTCTTGTTCTCTCTCTATCCCTCTCTCCCTCTTGTTCTCTCTCTCCCCTCTTGTTCTCTCTTTCTCTATCCCTCTCTCTCCTTCTTGTTCTCTCTCTCTATCCCTCTCTCTCTCTCTCCCTCTTGTTCTCTCTCTATATCCCTCTTGTTCTCTCTCTGTCCTTTTTGCTTATTTTTCTTAAAATTTTCAATTCATGCTTTTCAATGTTTTTCCTCGTATATTTATGTTTTTATCCTCTAGGGATGAACGCGAAACATTCACTAAACTCGATACTTCTCAACTATTCTTTCTGGATGAGAATTTATGTTGTTATTTATTCATAAACGAAAGAAGCCCTCATCGACGTTTCCAATTAATTCATACAAAGTTTTTTTTTTAAAATGAAGTTTTATTATTAGCAACCACGAACTACTTGTCTGCCAAAAATTTCAAAAAGTTTTCAGGTAGAAAATCACGTTCAGGTAGAGTGATTTTTAGAATCCGCCTTTTACATTCCTCTGTATTTGATCAAAAGAAAGAGAAAATGGAATTGAATGGTACAGATGTTATAAAAACACTAAAAGACTGTTGCGATATCCCGTGAGAGGGTCGCGACGGAGGTCACCTACACGCGGTGCGACTGTGGACGACGCTACAAGGCGTCGGACCCAATGGACCTCCAAAAAAAATCTTCCCAATGGAATCTCCCGCAAGGGACAACGAGGACGGCTTCCCCCGAACCCTCATTTTTTCTAACACGGATCAGAAAGACCCAGCGTCTCTGATCCGAATACTCCTCCAAATCGCTGGTATCGAGACTAACCCAGGCCCAAGATGGCCTTGTTCTGTATGCTCTCTTAACGCACCTTCAAATTGTGTTCAATGTAGTAAATGTAAGAAATGGGTACAATTCCGCTGTTCCAACCTTAACAATCTTAATGATTGGAACCCCCAATGGAGATGCAGAATTTGTAAGAGAGCCCCGATCCAGCAGACTGCCTCCCAGACAGTAGCGAACCTGAGGATAATCCAATGGAACGCTAATGGACTTAGAGCCCGACTAACCGAGCTAGAGGACCTTTTACATGAGTTGAATGTTCACGTAGCACTCATCCAAGAAACCAAAATGGATGCTAGTATTCCATCTCCCAATATCGTAGGATACACGATCATAAGAAAAGACCGCTCCAACTCCGGAGGTGGCCTTGCGATACTAGTCAAAGAGAATATTCGCTATGCTAACGTGACTTCCCCAGCGACGGACCAGACAGCCGAAACGTGCCAACTGACTAAGGAACCATAAGAATCTGCAACATTTACATCCCACCTCGAATGTCCTGCCCCAACACATACGCGCCGAACTTCAGCCGACTCCTAACACAGAAACAAACCATTCATTGTCGGCGGAGACTTCAACGCACACAATAAAGTTTGGAGTGAAGGTACGGAGGATAACAGAAGAGATGAACTATGCGACTTCATTGACGACAGCGATCTTGTATGTCTCAACAACTCAAAGATGCCAACAAGACAAAAAGCATCACCAGACATCACTTTCGCCTCGAACGACATAGCCATCGACTGCAACTGGTCAACAATCAACAGAATGAACTCCGACCACCTCCCATGCCTGATTGACGTCGAAACACAGCCATCCAACATCTCAAACGCAAGTTGTTATACAAACTATAACAAAGCGAACTGGAAGGGCTTCGAAAGGGATATCAACAAGATTCTCATGGATTTCCCATTCACCAGCAACTCAATTCAGATGCACAAATTCCTGACCACCACCTTGACCAAAGCGGCGAAAAACAACATTCCCCGTGGAAAGGTGCCAAGATACACGCCTCACTTGAGCGAAGATGTGAAGAAACTGATTACAGAACGGGACCAAATGAGGAGGGACAATCCTACGGACCCCTCACTCCCCTCTATAATGGCCGAAATCTCCTTCCGCATCAACCTCGAAAAGAGGAAGGCTTGGGAAAAGTACATATCTGAAATAAGCCACAACGAACCGGGCAACAAACTCTGGAAAACGATAAAGGCTATCGACGGCAAATCAATAAAACCGACGCACTTGACCATCATCCACGAAGGAAAAAGTATATGTCCAACATCAGCCTCAAACGCTTTTGCTAGAAAATTAGCCAAACAAGCCCCTAAAGAGGTCGAAAAATCAGCAAGAAGTACAACGCGACTAATAAAAGGCCTCAAACGGACAGACGCTCCCCAAATTTCCCTGGCACAGATCGAAGAAGCCATCAAGAAAACCAAAGGTTCCAAATGCCCAGAAAGTGAAGGCATCTGCCCTCTACTACTCAAAATGGCCGGTGAAAACTTCAGAAAGTGTCTCTGCATCCTCTTCAATGACACGCTGCAAACCGGTATTATCCCGTCCAGATGGAAAGATGCAAGAGTGATAATGTTACCTAAACCAGGAAAGGACTCGAGCAACCTGAACCGCTATAGACCAATATCAATATTATCACCTATAGCCAAGACATTCGAACGGGTCTTATTACCATTCCTGGCGGAAGGCTTTCAAATCGCTGACTGGCAACATGGATTCCGCAAAGAGCACTCGACCACTACCGCACTCCTGGAAATAACCGGGAAAATAACAAACGGCTTCAATCGGAAACCACCCCCGGACCGCACTCTCATGGTCGCCCTTGACCTCACTGCAGCATATGACTTAGTGAACACATCCCTTCTCTGCAAGAAACTCACTGAAACGAATATGCCAAGAGCCATCGTCCGATGGATGTCCAGCTACCTAAGAGGCCGTACAATGAAGGTAGATTTCCAAGGAAATAGCAGTCGACGTCTCACATGCAGATCTGGTGTCCCACAAGGAGCAGTGCTCAGTCCCCTCTTATTCAATCTCTACATGAACAACCTCCCGCAACCCACAGGAAACACGCAGATGACAGCCTACGCCGACGACATCTCAATTCTATCCTCAAGCCCCTGTATTGAAACCTGTGAAGATCAGATCAACCACTTCCTACCCAAACTCGTAGAAGAATTGGAAAAACGAAAAATGATTATATCGAAGGAAAAGACAACGGTCACTCTTTTCACAACCCATACAGGCGAATGTAAAAAAGAACCCAAGGTAGAAATCCATGGAACCATTTTGCCGACAACTAAAACACCCAAAATACTCGGTGTCGTCTTAGACCAACTCGGCACCTTTCGACAACACGCAGAATACCTTAAACAGAGAACGGCCAAAAGACTGAATATACTACGTGCCCTCGGAGGAAGAACATGGGGCCAACAGAAAAACACCCTTCTTGCAACCTACAAAACAATGACCAGATCCGTTCTCAACTACGCCGCACCAATTTACTCCCCTCAATTGGCCGAGACGAACTGGAAAAAACTACAGGCAAACCAAAATAAAGCAATACGGATAGCAACAGGAAACCTAGCAATGGCCGGCACAGAGCACTTAGCTCTATAAAGCGAAATGTTACCCATAAAGGAGCACAACACGATGCTTACCAAGCAATTCGTTGCAAGAGCAAGACTCCTCCCAAACCACCCCTCCCATCGTCGATGCATGGAACCCAAACCACCTAGAACTATTCGTAAACATGCCAAGGACTTAGAAATGATGTTAGTAGACAGTGATCAGAAAGCCGCACTTAAAAGAATACATACTGAGACTGTTAGAAATTTCATTAACTCATGCTCCCCTAACCCAGTTTTAGGTAAGAAACCTCCCAGAATCCATAAATCAACGAATCAACTTCCCAGGGAACAACAAATAACATTATCGCAACTACGTAGTGGCTATGCAAGTTCCCTTAACAGCTACCTACACAGAATAGGAGCTGCCCAATCCCCTCTTTGCCCAAAATGTTTAGAAGAGCCACATACAACTAGTCATTTGTTCTCGTGTCGCTGTGACCACACACTTTTAAGAAGTATAGATATGTGGAATAGCCCGAAGTCTGTTGTTAAGTTCTTGTACCAGTGATTCCTTTCTCTCTCAAAAAACAAAAACAAAACAAAAAACAACAAAAAAAACCAAATAAATTCCGAGAGAGAAAGAGAAATAAATGTAATTAGATAAATGATCATATCCCGTGAGATAGATTGATTTGCAAAGATTAATTGTGTTACGATTTATTACATGAATCCATTCATTTTCATTCATACAGCAAATATTTATTTTTTCTCGAAAAAAAAACCTGTTGGGATTGAAACGCCGCGGAATCTTCCTTTCCGTATTTTCGTACACAACCTCAGGGGAATAATTATCATCTTCCCTGCAAACAATAGGATATTCATCCAATTATTTAACAACCATAGTTGAAATATTTCTTGATTTTTCAACTTTCAGATCGCAACGTAGGTTGAAAGTTTCACTTTTAACTTTACAAAACCGATTGAGCCCGAGTTATGGCTAATGAAACGTTCTATTTATGTACAGTCATGAAGATTTTTTTCTTCAATTTTAGCTGTGAAAACTCTGATACATTCATTTCGAGTGAGGAAGAGGGTAGGTAATTCGGTCGCTCTAGTAATTTTTTGGTATCAACAGTAACTTTCCGAAACTTGAGATAGGAAGAGGAAGATGATTTGAGAGCTAGATTGGATAGGAAAGTGGGAGAGCGATAGATAGAGAAAGAGAGCGAGAGTAAAAACAAAACTTTATTCAATCAAAGATTGAGATAGGAAGAGAGTTTTTGAGTCGAATTGGATCGGAACTGGTTTTGGGACATATCGACAACCATGATTTGACCAAAGCTCCAGATAATCCGGATTTTGGGACATATCGACAACCATGATTTGACCAAAGCTCCAGATAATCCGGGTTTTGGGACATATCGACAACCATGATTTGACCAAAGCTCCAGATAATCCGATTTTCTCACTTGTCTGGTGGGATTCTTTCATCGTCGCTGATCGGAATCATCTTGACTTCTTCATCTTTGTCTTCCAGCTCTTCGCCCGAAACTCCAGGCGGGGAACATGTTGAAGTTGGAACCTTTAAAAACTTTCTTATTAGAATTCTTCTACTTTGCACTGAAGTTCACCTCATGGCAAAGTTCGCGCTTTTTAGGCTTGAGTAAAATTGAATCATCTAAATTTGTCAAAATATTGAAAAACGGCCGCTTATTTGACCATAGACCGCGATAATTCAATCGCACGATTCCGAGAGTTGTCTAGTCGCGGGTTCGGTTCATATGCTCACCAGCAAAGAGTTGTCTAGTCGCGGGTTCGGTTCATATGCTCACCAGCAAAGAGTTGCCTAGTCGCGGGTTCGGTTCATATGCTAACCAGCAAATAGTGTTCTAGTCGCGGGTTCGGTTCATATGCTCACCAGCAAAGAGTTGTCTAGTCGCGGGTTCGGTTCATATGCTCACCAGAAAAGAGTTGCCTAGTCGCGGGTTCGGTTCATATGCTCACCAGCAAAGAGTTGCCTAGTCGCGGGTTCGGTTCATATGCTCACCAGCAGAGTTGCCTAGTCGTGGGTTCGGTTCATATGCTCACCAGCAAAGAGTTGCCTAGTCGCGGGTTCGGTTCATATGCTCACCAGCAGAGTTGCCTAGTCGCGGGTTCGGTTCATATGCTCACCAGCAAAGAGTTGCCTAGTCGCGGGTTCGGTTCATATGCTCACTAGCAAAAGAGCGATTTGTATCTCTATCTTCAGTCTTTTTCCTCCACCCAACGTCGACAATCGGCTCCTTAGTTAAACACCGAACAAAGTCGTTAAATAATTTATTGAAAGTATAACCTGGTCTCCTGACGGGGATGCAACTCCCGTGTGACTCACTGTCGATTTATTGCTCCTCAAAAGCGATAATTCGTAGAAAAAATGATTGCGTACACAAATAACAACGGCGAAAACCGCCATAAAATATGAGAAATTGAATAGACGCAACGAGGAAAAAGAAGATTTTTAATATAAAAAAACGTTTCAATTAAAGGGAAAATTCTATATGAATGGCGGAAGATACTAAGGCTCATTTGCGGATGCTCAAATAAAACGAATCTTCGGTTTAACTGGATTGAGCCCCTTAAACTCTTCGGTTTAACCGGATTGAGCCCCTTAATCTTCGGTTTAACTGGATTGAGCCCCTTAAACTTCCACAGTTCGCTCATTCTTTTTCCTTAGTAAATTTTTAATGCTCGTAATTAAAATTTTGAGCCATCCCAAGGGAGCTAAGAAACAAATTAGCCACATAAATAACCAGCAGCTGATCAGGAATTGATTAGTAAACGGACCAGTTATATACATGCTTGCGTTAATGAATAATCTACATTATCTTGTCCTTCTCTCCTCTACTTCTCTTTCCATTTCATTCATTCATTCATTCTTTATTCCTTGCATATAGTACATTGGATGGTTTTCACTTATGTGATTTTAGGAATCAAAAAAGAGAAAAAAATAGGTAAGTAGCGAAGTTATAGGCGATGTATTTTGGATTTTGACACAATAATTTCTTGAGGAAGTAGTAATAGGGCACTTTTGAAATGCAAAGAAGAAGATAACGAAACAATGTGAGATGGTAATGAATTCCATGTATTGATGGACCGGGAAACACATGTACTATGAGAATGAGGAAGTTTGAAATGTAGAATGATTCTTAGTGAGTGAGAAATGCGATGTGAGTAAGGAGAAGGGGAAATCTTAAGTAAGTAAGAATGATCGAGAGATATGTTACCATGAATCATCTTGTGTACAAAACAAAGGTCGATAATTTGACGGCGATATTCAAGAGTTGAAATAGACAGCGTATTCAAACGGGAGAGGTAGTCAGTAACCGGGAGACCAGCACGGGCGAAAATACGTCTAGTAAAAGTTCTCTGAACTCGCTCGAGATTGTTTATATGACCAGTGGCTACTGGGGACCAGATTTCGCTACCATAGTCAAGAAGAGGTAGAATATAAGTTTTATAGGCATGTACGAGTACTGGGATAGAAGAGGTTTTGAACGAACGAAGAATAACATTAATAGCTCTAGTGGCTTTCAGTACAGTAGAATCTATATGACAAGAAAATGAAAGAGAACAATCAAATACAATACCAAGATCTTTTATAGTGCCAACAGAAGGAAGAGGAGAATTGCTTATATAGAATGATTTGAAAGAATTGCTGGGACCACAATGCATTATGGCACATTTTGGAACAGAGACTTTGAGAGACCAGGATTGGCCGAAGTCGTGTACAATATCAATGGCAGTTTGAAGAAGAATAGGGAGAGTCAGAAAACAACTTGACATCGTCAGCATATAAAAAACAGTGAACATTAGGAGGAAGATAGTCAACGAGGTCATTTATAAAAACAGAAAAGAAAAGAGGGCCTAAACAACTGCCTTGTTATGTACCTTGCCTTGTAGTCCAAAGATTCCAGAGATGATAAATATATAGTCCGAGTAGTGTAGAGTCCAAATATAAATATAGTTCAATGCAGCCAATCTAATTCTTAGTCTCGCTCTCTTACGCGATACGCATCGCGCGCGAGAGGCAGATCATTCTTGCACACAACACCTCCCCCTTGGGATAAATATCATTATCTCAAAAGATAGGCATATCATAGCCCACCATCACTTGGGAAGTAAAAAAATCTTCAAATTTCTCTCGTAACCATGAAGAGAAAACAACAAGTCAAAGCATAAACCATATTGCTATTATTTTACAATATTAGAGCAATATAGTTTGCATTAGAAATTAAACAAACAAACAAACATGGCAACATTTTATCAATTCTATATACATATGTTGCCTAGACTCGATGCTCGAATCTAATAAAACTTCTTGTGAGGATTGACCTCCAGTCGCACCGGCGCCTTTATAGCCCTTTTTGGTCGACTGTGTGAACTGGCACCAGGTTTTGCTTCGTTCGTTTGGGTTGAGACAGGGTCTCTGACAATTCTCGGGAAAGAGGGTTCATCACTTCTGTGGTTTGGCTCCGCTCTTTCTGTTTCTGATTCATTATCTTTTTCTGTAACCAACCCAAAGGCTTCGCTCAGTATGTGCAGAGGCAAGCATGATTTCTTGATTTCCTCTGTCACATTTCCCATACTTAGGGTGAGCTGATTACTATGAGCTTTGATTTTTCTGCCTTGATCTAGCAATACCCAATAAGCAACCTTGCCTTGTTTTGCAACTATTTCTCCAGTTTGCCAGTATACGTCGTTCTTAGGCACGCCGATTTTGTATTTCACTCGATCTCCAACGGAGAACTTTTTCGGCTTCACTCCATGATGCTTATCGAACTGTGCTTTCATTTTCTGGTCAACTTCCTGAGAATTTTGACAAGGCTTCAGCAAATCAACTCTTCCTCTTATCTGTCTTCCGATGAACAGCTGCGCAGGGCTTTTCCCTTCCTCGCATTGGCCATTCGGGTTCTTTCTGTAGTGAAACAAGAAAGAGTGCAAGATTTCCGCTGTGGGCATTTTTCTTTTCATCTTGATCAAACTTCTTTTGAATGTATCTACGAACCTTTCTGCTTGTCCGTTCGACTGTGGATGATACGGTGGACTTGTAATATGTCTGACACCATTTCTCACACAATAGTTTTTGAACAACGCAGATGTGAATTGCGTTCCATTGTCTGTCACGACTACTTCAGGAAGCCCATACCGAGCAACACAGGATTCCAACGCGCGTACCGTAGCGGTTGCCGTCATGCTGTTCGTTGATAGAATTTCTGGCCATTTGCTAAAAGCATCTACCATTATGAGATAACTTTCTCCATCGATTGGTCCTGCATAATCCAGATGGACTCTTTGCCAGGATCTGGTTGCCTTTGGCCAAGGTTCCAATGGAACTTTAACGGGATTCTTCGAGCTGTTCGCGCATCTTTCGCAACTTTTCACAACTCCCTCAATATCACCGTCGATACCATTCCAATAACAAATGCTTCTTGCCATTGCTTTCATTCTCACCATTCCTGGATGTCCTGCATGCAGCTCTTTCAAAACCAGTTTTTTGAAGTGTGACTGGTATCACAACCCTTTCAGCCGACATCAGGCACTCTCCCACTATTGAAAAAGTGTCTCTTCTTCTGTAGAGAGGTAAAATGTCCTTGGAAACTTTCTTGGGCCATGCGTCTTTCTTGTGCCATGTCATGACCTTTGTCAGGGTAAGATCCTTCTGAGTTTCTCGACGTAAATCTTCAGCTGTCAATGGTAGGGCTCTTATGTCACGCTTGAACAAGCTCATGACGTCTTCATCGACCTGAATGCTCGCGATGACTACGTCTTCATCTGGGGACGGACAATTTGCGATCAATCTCGAAAGCGCATCCGCGTATCCAAAACTGTTCGTGCTCACATACTCAATCCGAAAGTCATACGCGACTAGCATCGTTGCCCATCTCTGAAGCCTATTCGCCGTATGGACGGGTACTCCTGTCTTGGAACCGAAAATTGCCAAGAGTGGCTTATGGTCGGTTTGTAGGGTAAATCGCCGTCCATATATGAACCGGTGGAACTTCTTTACGGCAAAGATCAATGCTAGACCTTCCTTGTCAATTTGCCCATAGTTCCTCTCCGCTGGTTTCAATGCTCTTGAAGCATGGAAAATAGCCTTCATTGCTCCATTAGACGGTCTGTGCATCAAAACTGCACCGATTCCTTTAGCGCTGGCATCAGCAGCCACGAAAATCTCTTAACTTGGGTCGTAATGGACCAGACTCAAATCTGTTTCTAGCACTTCGAGGATCTTCTTGAACGCGTTCTGACATGTCTCAGACCACGTCCACTCCACGTCTTTCCTCAACAAATTGTCTAGTGGTGCTCTCAGTTCATGCAATCCGGCTATGAACTGTCCGTAATACGTCACCATTCCGAGGAACGATCTCAGGGTAGCTACATCTGTAGGTGCGGGCATCAATCGAATCGCATCGATTTTGTTCGGATCCGGTTTCCTGCCATCTTTATCCACAATGAACCCGAGATACTTGATGCTTGTACTGCCGAACTTGCACTTCTCCAGCTTCAGCTTGAATCCGAAATTAGAGATCCGACTTAATACTCCCCTCAAGTTATCATCGTGTTCTTTCTTTGTCTTCCCCATTATTATGAGGTCGTCCAAATAGGCCACGGCACCTTCACTTCCTGCCAACATTGTATCCATCACTTGTTGGAAGATTCCTGGGGCCGACTTATATTTTATCGACATTTTGCAATGCAAAGTTATGGTGAGAGACATTGTAAATAATATTCAAGTGTGGCGAGAAGTAAGGCAAATATCTAAAGTAAGGCAAATATCTAAAAGTAAGGCAAATATCTAAAGTAAGGCAAATATCTAAAGTAAGGCAAATATCTAAAAGTAAGGCAAATATCACTTCACTCCGAATGGTAACCTTACGTACCGGTAAAGTCCTTTGTGCGTGTTGATACCGCACATTTCCTTTGCTTTTTCATCAAGCTCAACTTGCAGGTAAGCATCGGCAAAGTCAATCTGACTAAAAAGTTTGCCACCGTTCAGCCCAGCGAATATCGTCTCCGGCAGAGGTAGTGGATGAGCATGAAGCTCTATCGCCTCGTTCAACCCCGGCACAGAGCCTTGTGCTTCCATTCGCTTTCTCCACCTCTATAATGGGGGCAGCCCATTTGGCTGTGTCGACCTTCCTGATGACATTCAATTTTTCTAGCCTGTCCAGTTCCTTTTCCACTTTAGTTATGCTTGCGAGGGGTACCGGTCTTTTATTCCTGAAGACTGGCTGAGCTCCTTCTTTGAGCTTTAACGTTGCCTTTACCTTTGTGCAAAGGCCCAGTCCTTCTTCAACTATTCCCGGATATTCCTTCTTTATCCACTCTTCATATTCTTTAGTAGACTGCGGCTCCTTATTCATGACTTTCCATACATTCGAAGTTGCGTCTCTAGTCCAATTCATCTTCAGAACTTCCAGTTGTGAAATGAAGTCTTTTCCGAGGAGTCTGAGTGGCGCTGTGGTAACGTGAACGTACCCTTGTGCGCATTTTCCATTGACTTCCAAGTTTGCCTTGAACTTTCCTACAATCATTAGTGGTGTTCCATTTGCGCAAATTGGTTTGCAATCCGAAAGTGAACACTCCGGTTCTCCAATGTCCTTCCAGATTTCCTTCGAGATGAATGTCAGATCTGCTCCCGTATCAACCTGTAGTCTAACGGCTTTCCCATTCATCTGCATTTCTATCTCAAAATCTTCTGACTTCACTTTCACCACTCTGATTGAATTCATTGACTGCTTGCTTCTTTTCTCTTTTGGCTTATTCTTGCACATCGTGCTCTTGTGGCCCTTTTTTCCACAAGCCAAACATTCTTTGTTTAGTAAGAAACATTCATTGCTGTGTGATACTCCATATCGATTGCATTTCTCTTTCCGTTGCTCATCGAACTGTTTCTTCCTTCCTTTCTCCGATGGATTCCGTTGTTGGTTCTTTTTCACATAATTGAGTTGAGATGTTCTACCTTGCGTTTGGACTGCCATTGACTCTTGATGTAATGAATGCAATCGATCACATTCATCCAGCAGTGTTTCCATACTTGTCTCTTCGTTCTTTCTCAAAACACTCAACAGGTGGAAACGCGTTTCTTCTAATTGAGGTAGATCAATAGAAGTAAGGAACATCATTGTCTTGAATTGTTCCACTTTAATGTCTTTCACTTGTGCACTTTCCACTGCTCTGTTTATTGTGCTTGCCATCACTCTCAAATCATCAGTATGTGATTTACTCATTCTCATGTTCAGCATCTTCAATCTTTTCTCAAAGATTGTGCTTTTGTCTCCGAACATTTTCTTGAGTTTCTCAACCGTCTCTTTCAGAGTATAGTTGCTTGCCTTGTGTGGAGCGATTGTATCCAGGTATCGATTTTCCACAGCGAAATTCACATGCCTCAGCAACATTCTTACTTTGGCATCTTCTTCCAAAGCTTCAGCATCCTTTTCAAACAGATCTTCATATCTGCTGTACCACTTCTCGAAGGTTGCACCTTCTTCTGGTTCATATGCGAAGTCTGTGATGCGTTTCTCAAGCGCATAAATCGATGGTCCTGCAGGTTTAGCCTGACTGCTACCTTCTCTCATTGCAAGTCTTTCTAGCAGGGCATTGACGAGGGCGCTCTGCTCTTTTTGTTGCTTCGCATGTTGCTCTTGTTGCATTTGCATTGCCAGCAAAATCTGTTGGACACCTTTGTCCTCCATTTCTTTACTTTATTGCTCTTTCTCTGGCCTCTTGAGTTCGACTTGTTCGATTACAAGTAGAAGAACTTCGAACGAGGGACTGACCACAAAGCAACCTTTAGCTTTGCGCGTTTGCCTCTTTCAATGAGGAACTGACCACAGAGCAACCTTTAGCTCTGCGCGTTTGCCTCTCTTACAACGAGGGACTGACCACAAAGCAACTTTTAGCTTTGCGCGTTTGCCTCTCTCAATGAGGAACTGACCACAGAGCAACCTTTAGCTCTGCGCGTTTGCCTCTCTTTCAAATTTGAAGTCCTCCTCCAAATCCTCTTCGAAGTCCTCCTTCCAGAATCCTGATCGCCACTGTTATGTACCTTGCCTTGTAGTCCAAAGATTCCAGAGATGATAAATATATAGTCCGAGTAGTGTAGAGTCCAAATATAAATATAGTTCAATGCAGCCAATCTAATTCTTAGTCTCGCTCTCTTACGCGATACGCATCGCGCGCGAGAGGCAGATCATTCTTGCACACAACATGGAACACATTTATTAAGCATTTCTACAATACAATCCATCCTCAACTCACTCGGCGCTGTGAGGATTCTTTCAACTAACCTTAATTAACGGATTGTTTCAACTAAACTTAATTAACGGATTGTTTCAACTAACCTTAATTAACGCCTGGAGCTGACAAAAGAAACACCGAAAGGCAATTTATGGCTATCACTATAAGCACACTTTACTCATATTGCCTAATTTGTACCTCATACTCATCCCAGGCTTCTGAGCCTAAAGGGATACATCATCTGTACTGCTTCTGAGCCTAAAGGGATACATCATATGTACTGTTTAAACGGAGACGATCTTAATGAAGAGAAACTTACGACTATTTATAGTATCTTTTAAATTGCTCATTCTCTAGCTTGCCTTTTACTTCTAGCTCGCTTCTCATCTCCCTAGACCTTCCACCGCTTTAAACTGGTTAAAAAAAGCCATGTTCCAAGTCTTGGTTTGTTGAGCCATGTTCTTCAGACCTCTACGGTCTAATCTGCAGCAATGAAGCGTAAACTGACTCGGGTTTGAGCGCGCCTCTCTCCTCTGTCGTCGTTGTGCTGACGATACTGTCTCTGGCCTCTTCGCCTTCTTGCTTGATCTCTCGATCTTTGACCTCTTTGCTACCTTCCTCTCCATTTTCTGCTCCTTTTTCAGTGACGTTTTCTCTCACCGCTCTACTCTCTGACTCTATATCCAACCATGTGTCTCTTACTACACTCTCTTTTCTTTTCTCCTCTTCTGGGGTTCTTTCTCTCTCTTTCCTCTTCTCCTTAGACGGAGTTTTGAGCTTTCTTTTATCCATAGCAGCTCTTTCCTTTCCTTCGAAAAATCTGGCTTGCTCTTTTCCTTTCTTTCTTTCTCCATCCAATTTCTTCTGCTTGACGGTGGTCTTTCTGTGTTCCTCTGCTTTCTCTAGTGCTCTCTCCATCTTCTTATCTCTCTTTGTTTCTTTATCTATTCTGACCTTCTTGCTCTTCACTTCCTCCTCGTCTTCTTCCTTCTGAAATTCGATTCTGATTCAAATAATAAAATTCAGATGTAATGTTTAATTTAAAAGTTAAATTCTCACGTCTATTTTCTGGCGCTTTTCGGATAGTGATAAAATACGGCCCTTGATATTAATAGATACTGGATTGAATTGAAGCTCTATTCCCAAAACTATTCTGGAGTAATGAGCAGTCCCTTCTTTGTCTTTATCCTTCGCTCAACTCGTTCGAGTTGGGTTTTTTTAAACTTCATCAAATGTAAAGGATTGAACTAGAAATATTTAAATTTTTGAATTAAATTTTTAAAAAATAAACAAAATAAATAAGAATTAAATAATCCACCCATAATTGCCCTCTCTGATTATTTGTAGAATTCAATGCAGCTGACCTTCTTTCTCTTGCTGCTGGTCCCTGCGCCATCAGGAAGATGTTTCTTGGCAAGTTTATCCTTCAGATGAGTGACCTCTTCTAAGAGCCTCCTCTTCTCCCTCTCTTCTCTGAGGAGGAGTCTCTTCCTCTCTCGCTCCTCTTTCTCTTCTTCTTCCTCTCTTGCTCTTCTGTAACATAGCACTCGTATTCCAAGAAAATCAGAATTTAACTGTGAATACGGTCTCAGTTAACAATAACCCCACGATCGAGCGAGTTGGAACCAGGTATAATATAGTGACCTGCCACTCCTATGCGGCGGATACGTACATGTATAGGTAAAATGTCTTGATTTCTCGATAGGTCGAAAAAATTTCACTAAAAAAAGAATGGATGCTGGAGTAGAAGAGATAGCAACGACTATCACGAGTGGGAAACCTCGAGTTTAATTTTTTTACGGGTTGAGTGGCGAATACAAAAAAAAAGAAGAAAAAAAAGCAACGATCTCGAACAATCTGATAGCTACAGTCTCGAGCCTTGTTTCTTCGGTGAACAAACTGATGTCTGCTCACTCAAACCATCCCATTCCCGTCTCCAGTTCGTCTTTAGGCCCTATGTCATACGCTGCAGTCGCTTCCGCAGTCACTCGTTCTCTTGCGAGTGACAGCGAAGCACAAGAGAAAGCTACTCGAGCAGTTCTCATCAACATCAGCGAAGGTGACTCCGAACAGATAACCGCAGCCGAAGACGACACTCTTCTCGCATCCATAATCAAGTTAGCTACTGATCCTCACCTTCGGCTTCTTGTGAATTCCGATGGGAAACTCAACAAAAATCTAGTCACTATACATAGACATTCGGGTCGTAGCTACGTTGCCGATAGAGTGAACTCTCGACCTAGACCGGCTAAAGTTCAGTTTGTAGACAAAAAGACCCGTGACTCGTTTTTACTTCATACGCGTAGCTCTAGATGCGTTCCTAGGTGTAGCAATAACGTTCACGCATACGCGCGTCCAGATTATATGAAGCATCAGCTTCGGTTCGACGCTGAACTTCGCAGAGAATGCGGACGGAGAAATGAATTAGAAGGTAAGCTATTACACATCGTGAGAGATATCGGAAACGGGCCGGAAGTGTTTCAACTTCGTAACCCTCGTGAGCTGAATAGGAGACTCAGTAACGCGCAAATTACGATGGCTGAGACTGCTCCTACTAGCTCTAATTATGAATCTCTTCCTGAAACAAATGCTCAGATCCCATTACCCTCTCCTCTTCCCATTCCGAAGCGTGGTCGTGGTCGTGGAAGGAGCGTTGCAGTTGGCAGAGCTCGCGGAGTCGGCAGAGCCTCTACGAGAAAAACTCGCAATCAAACAAGCACTCAGGAATCAATCGTGAGCGTTGTTGTTGTAGATTGCCCGCCGTAGGTCTCCGGCTGGGTAGACGAGGTCTTCTTTGACATGGCTCAGAAAACAATAACCTTACTTACATCATTTATCTAATTACATTATTTCTCTTTCTCTCTCGGGGTTTATTTATTTATTTATTTATTTTTATTTTTTTATTTTTTTTTTATTTTTTTTATTATTATTTTTTTTCCCCCTTTTTTTTTTTTTTTTTTTTTTTTTTAGAGAGAGAAAGGAATCACTGGTATAAGAACTTAACAACAGACGTCGGGCTATTCCACAAATCTATACTTCTTAAAAGTGTGTGGTCACAGCGACACGAGAATAAATGACTAGTTGTATGTGGCTCTTCTAAACATTTTGGGCAAAGAGGTGATAGGGCAGCTCCTATTCTGTGTAGGTAGCTGTTAAGGGAACTTGCATAGCCACTACGTAGTTGCGATAATGTTATTTGTTGTTCCCTGGGAAGTTGATTCGTTGATTTATGGATTCTGGGAGGTTTCTTACCTAGAACTGGGTTAGGTGAGCAAGATCTAATGAAATTTCTAACAGTTTCAGTATGTATTCTTTTAAGTGCGGCTTTCTGATCACTGTCTACTAGCATAATTTCTAAGTCCTTGGCATGTTTACGAATAGTTCTAGGTGGTTTGGGTTCCATGCATCGACGATGGGAGGGGTGGTTTGGGAGGAGTCTTGCTCTTGCAACGAATTGCTTGGTAAGCATCGTGTTGTGCTCCTTTATGGGTAACATTTCGCTTTCTAGAGCTAAGTGCTCTGTGCCGGCCATTGCTAGGTTTCCTGTTGCGATCCGAATTGCTCTATTTTGGTTTGCCTGTAGTTTTTTCCAGTTCGTCTCGGCCAATTGAGGGGAGTAAATTGGTGCGGCGTAGTTGAGAACGGATCTGGTCATTGTTTTGTAGGTTGCAAGAAGGGTGTTTTTCTGTTGGCCCCATGTTCTTCCTCCGAGGGCACGTAGTATATTCAGTCTTTTGGCCGTTCTCTGTTTAAGGTATTCTGCATGTTGTCGGAAGGTGCCGAGTTGGTCTAAGACGACACCGAGTATTTTGGGTGTTTTAGTTGTCGGCAGAAGGGTTCCGTGGATTTCTACCTTGGGTTCTTTTTTACATTCGCCTGTATGGGTTGTGAAAAGGGTGACCGTAGTCTTTTCCTTGGATATGATCATTTTACGTTGTTCCAATTCTTCTACGAGTTTCGGTAGGAAGTGGTTGATCTGATCTTCACAGGTTTCAATACAGGGGCTTGAGGAGAGAATTGATATGTCGTCGGCGTAGGCTGTCATCTGCGTGTTTCCTGTGGGTTGCGGGAGGTTGTTTATGTAGAGATTGAATAAGAGGGGGCTGAGCACTGCTCCTTGTGGGACACCAGATCTGCATGTGAGACGTCGACTGCTTTTTCCTTGGAAATCTACCTTGATTGTACGGCCTCTTAGGTAGCTGGACATCCATCGGACGATGGCTCTTGGCATATTCGTTTCAGTGAGTTTCTTGCAGAGAAGGGATATGTTCACTAAGTCATATGCTGCAGTGAGGTCAAGGGCGACCATGAGAGTGCGGTCCGGGGGTGGTTTCCGATTGAAGCCGTTTGTTATTTTCCCGGTTATTTCCAGGAGTGCGGTAGTAGTCGAGTGCTCTTTGCGGAATCCATGTTGCCAGTCAGCGATTTGAAAGCCTTCCGCCAGGAATGGTAATAAGACCCGTTCGAATGTTTTGGCTATAGGGGATAGTATTGATATTGGTCTATAGCCGTTCAGGTTGCTGGAGTCCTTTCCTGGTTTAGGTAACATTATCACTCTTGCATCTTTCCATCTGGACGGGATAATACCTGTCTGCAGCGTGTTATTGAAGAGGATGCAGAGGCATTTTCTGAAGTTTTCACCGGCCATTTTGAGTAGTAGAGGGCAGATGCCTTCACTGTCTGGGCATTTGGAACCTTTGGTTTTCTTGATTGCTTCTTCGATCTGTGCCAGGGAAATTTGGGGAGCGTCTGTCCGTTTGAGGCCTTTAATTAGTCGTGTTGTGCTTCTTGCTGATTTGTCGACCTCTTTAGGGGCTTGTTTAGCTAATTTTCTGGCAAAAGCGTTTGAGGCAGATGTTGGGCATAGACTTTTCCCGTCGTGGCTGATGGTCAAGTGCGTCGGTTTAATTGATTTGCCGTCGATAGCCTTTATCGTTTTCCAGAGTTTGTTGCCCGGTTCGTTGTGGCTAATTTCAGATATGTACTTTTCCCAAGCCTTCCTCTTTTCGAGGTTGATGCGGAAGGAGATTTCGGCCATTATTGAGGGGAGTGAGGGGTCCGTAGGATCGTCCCTCCTCATTTGGTCCCGTTCTGCAATCAGCTTCTTCACATCTTCACTCAAGTGAGGCGTGTATTTTGGCACCTTTCCACGGGGAATGTTGTTCTTAGCCGCTTTGGTCAAGGTGGTGGTCAGGATATTGTGCATCTGAACTGAGTTGCCGGCGAATGGGAAATCCATGAGAATCTTGTTGATGTCCCTTTCGAAGCCTTCCCAATTCGCTTTGTTGTAATTTGTATAACAACGTGCGTTTGAGATGCTGGATGGCTGTGTTTCGACGTCAATCAGGCATGGGAGGTGGTCAGAGTTCATTCTGTTGATTGTTGACCAGTTGCAGTCGATGGCTATGTCGTTCGAGGCGAGAGTGATGTCTGGTGATGCTTTTTGTCTTGTGGGCATCTTTGAGTTGTTGAGACATACAAGATCGCTGTCGTCAATGAAGTCGCATAGTTCATCTCCTCTGCTATCCTCCGTACCTTCACTCCAAACTTTATTGTGTGCGTTGAAGTCTCCACCGACAATGAATGGTTTCTTCTGTGTTAGGAGTCGGTTGAAGTTCGGCGCGTATGTGTTGGGGCATGACGATCGAGGTGGGATGTAAATGTTGCAGATTCTTATGGTTCCTTGGTCGGTTGGCACGTCCACGCTGAGTGTTTCGGCTGTCTGGTCCGTTGTTGGGGAGGTCACGTTAGCATAGCGAATATTCTCTTTGACTAGTATCGCAAGTCCGCCTCCAAAGTTGGAGCGGTCTTTTCTTATGATCGTGTAACCTACGATATTCGGAGATGGAATATTAGCATCCATTCTGGTTTCTTGGATGAGTGCTACGTGAACATTCAACTCATGTAAAAGGTCCTCTAGCTCGGTTAGTCGGGCTCTCAGTCCATTAGCGTTCCATTGGATTATCCTCAGGTTAGCTACCGTCTGGGAGGCAGTCTGCTGGATCGGGGCTCTCTCACAAATTCTACATCTCCATTGGGGGTTCCAATCATTAAGATTGTTAAGGTTGGAACAGCGGAAATGTACCCATTTCTTACATTTGCTACAATTAACACAATTCGAAGGCGCGTTAAGAGAGCATACAGAACAAGGCCATCTTGGGCCTGGGTTAGTCTCGATACCAGCGATTTGGAGGAGTGTTCGGATCAGAGACGCTGGGTCTTTCTGATCCGTGTTAGAAAAAATGAGGTTTCGGGGGAAGCCGTCCTCGTTGTCCCTTGCGGGAGATTCCATTGGGAAGTTTTGTTTGGAGGTCCATTGGGTCCGACGCCATGTAGCGTCGTCCACAGTCGCACCGCGTGTAGGTGACCTCCGTCGCGACCAATCGTGAGCGTAGGAGACGTAGCACAAGTCGACAGAGGTATTGAAGAATTTCCTCTCTTGACGGGAGGACAGCGAGTTTCATCTCAGACTTCTCCATAGGTAGTTCCCTTTCGTGAAACAAAATATTCTTCTAATTCAATACCTCAACGATCTTTGAAATGCTTCTTAAGTAATATTCGAAGCATTAACAGCTTAGCGAAAATCGCGGAAGTTTTTGATTTGATTGAACTGGAAAATGTAGATGTTTGCTTTTTAACAGAAAGCTGGCTAAATGACAACACGCCTGATTCTTTTTTTCAAAACTCCAAGTATTCGATTATTCGTCTCGACAGAAGAAGTAATCAGCGTGGTGGCGGGTTATTAGTCATCTATCGAAACTCATTGAGAATCTCCCGTGTAGAACTCGATATTTCTATAGATGACGGCATAGAACTATTAGCTCTTGATATATGCAATGGGAAGTCTAGAATGGTTAGATGCTTTCTTGTGTATCGGCCTCCTTCTCTATGTCTTTCCACTTTCGAGTCGCTGATCTCAATCATCAGTTGTCATTTAATGCCCAGTCACAATATTGTTCTTGGTGACTTAAATGCGCCCGACATTGACTGGGATCATATTTATTTGTCTAGGGCCCCACTCGGAAAACTGCTGTCTAATTTTGTTTCAACGTATCTACTCAACCAGATGGTCTTTTTTCCTACAAGACATGACGGTAATCACGATGCTTCTCTTCTCGATGTAATACTGACTGACAGAACCTCTCCCATCACTGATGTATCAGAGCATCCACCATTGTTGAATTCTGATCACGTTACTATATCATTCAGAATAAACTCATTACTAAGTGTACCTGTTGATAGAGGGTCTTGTGGTAATCGTGATTCAGATGTCTACATAGATTTTCGTAATGGTGACTACGAGTCCATGAACATCTTCCTAGCAAACATTCCCTGGCGGAATTGTTTTGATTCTTTTTCTGATATACAGAACAAGTACAGTTTTCTTCTGTCAACGATTCATGATGCCATATATCTCTTCTGTCCCACCAAACCTTGTCGCTCTAGGACCAATTACCGTCCTTCCAAGGCCATGGCGAAACTTCTAAAACAAAAGAAACTTCTTTGGCGCTCAAGACAATCGAATTCTAATTTTCGTTCAGAGTATAAAGAAGTGAAGAAGTCCATATTGAAGGAGAAATCAGACTATTTGAGAAGCCGAGAACTTGAAGCATTGCAAGTACCTAATGGGATACACCATTGGATTAGGACTATTCTGAAGCCTCATTCCGACATTCCCGTGATCAAAAAAGACTGTCAGTTCATTTTCGATTCTAAAGAGAAAGCTACAGTTTTTGCCGAAGAGTTTGCTATGAATTACTCTAGTAGGGATCCCATTGTATGCTCTATGCCTAGCACTTCGTTAGTCTCTGATGTCGATTTCTCTCCTCATCTTCTGTTCAATGTTCTACAGAAGCTTCCTAATAAATTTTCCGTCTATTCTGAAAATATCAACCATTTCTTAGTCAAAAATTGCGCCTTATCTCTTGCGCTACCTCTTTCTATGCTCTTCTCCTATTCCCTGCTTACTAGCGAAATTCCTATTGAATGGAAACGCGGTGAAGTGGTTCCTGTTTACAAAAGATCGGGTGACAAATCTCAAGCCGCGATATATCGACCCATAACTATAACCTCTGTGTTCTGCCGCATCTTCGAAGGAATCTTATGTAACCATCTAAAGAATGGTTTTCGCAACATTCTCTGTAAGTCTCAGTATGGATTTATCTCTAGACGTAGCTGCGAGCTCCAACTACTTAAAACCATTTGTGAGTGGGAAGTCGACTTGAGAAACAAAAAGGATGTCGACGTAGTTTACTTCGATTTTTCGCGTGCTTTTGATAAGGTCCCTCATGGTAAACTAATAACCAAACTGGAAAGACTCAATTTTCCGATAGACATTGTGAGATGGATAGCAAACTTCCTGACGAATCGGACCTATAAAGTGCGCGTAGACGGGGAATACTCCGATTTATTCCCTGTGCTAAGCGGCGTTCCGCAAGGTACAGTCATCGGACCTCTTCTATTTCTGTTTTTTATTAATGACATCGAAATTTGCATCCCTCCTGATGTCAAATTCTCTCTTTATGCAGATGACCTCAAAGTATATAGTTCGAACGCTCAATCTCTCCAGCAATGTGTAGTCAATATACATAACTGGTCTATAGAATGGTCTCTTCCACTTGCCAAGCATAAAATTAACGTACTACACCTTGGCCGAAACAATGTGAACTCTCTTTACTTTATCGGTGATGAGGTTCTTAGTTCCAAAAGTGTAATAAGAGATCTTGGTGTGTTAATCGATTCAACCCTGAAATTTGACCGGCATATAGAGATGATAAGAGCTAGAGCTTTGAGCAAGATTTCTCAGATTTTTAAAGTCTTTAGATTCCTCGATTTTGAAGGCTACAAACGCGTCTATCTGTCTTACATCCGACCCCTTTTAGAATACGCCACTGTAGTATTCTCACCTAAATCGTGTAGCGAGCTAGGTAGAAGACTAGAATACCCTCAAAGAATTTTTTCGAAAAAGGTACTGAGGCGATGCTTAATACCTTCTAGCAATTACCCTGACAGATTGAATAAGTTTGCTATCGAGCCTTTAATAACAAGGCGCGCTAAATACGATCTATTATTTCTGTTCAGGCTACTTTATGGAACTTTAGAGTGCCAGGTCTGCAGATCTCATGTGAAATACAGGGCGAACAGTGATCTGAGAACTTCATCTAGAACAAATCCTCTTCGATTGCTGCAAGAAAGAAATTATCACAACGGCAACTTCTTTTTTACTCGAGCCATTACCCTCTGGAACAAACTCTGCGATCGGTTCCCCGACGTCGTTACGATCGAAGAATTCATTAATATTGTTGAGAATTGTTCTTTAGTCCCGTTCATGACTTTACCTGGCTGGATATCTACTCTAGGATACTTTGATTTTCTTTGATACCCACTAGATTGTGTTTTTCTTCTTCTTTCTATTCCTAGTCAGAGCCTGTTGTGTCCCCTTTTTTTTAAATTTTAATCTTAAATTTTTTTTTCTTTTCGTTTTTTTTGTTGTTTAATGTCTACCTTATAAGTGTATGCGACAACAAGCATACCTTTGGCGAATAAAGTGAATTGAATTGAATACGTACAAACACCCATTTGGACAGACACATAATATCCCTGGTTGGAACATAGAAGCGAGACTTTGGGAAAAGTGAGCGTGAGAGATAGATAGAAAATAAAGATACCAAAGTAGTTGTTAATGTCGCCTGAAAACTCTCCTCATTAAGAAATATAAAAATCATGTTCATGAAAGCCTAAGCTCTACTATAGCCCCGCCCCTTCGAACAGACAGAGAGAAAGAACCGAGTCAACGTTTCAAAATTAATTTTTTCGATTAACCTTTTTCCATTCTTACTTATTCAATTGTTTTTCTATGACAGCATAATTCTCACTTCTTCATTTGTACCCTTCTTGTTTCTTGGTAAAAAGTTGAACACAAAAATAATTATTTCCGTAAAAAGTTGCATATACGTACGCAAGAAAAAAAGAAAAGAAAAGAAGCCATACCTGATTTGTTCTCTTCTCCTTTCCTCCTTCCTCAATCTCTCTGCTTCTTCTCTCTTCCTCTCCTCTTCCTCTCTTCTCCTTTCCTCCTTCCTCAATCTCTCTGCTTCTTCTCTCTTCCTCTCCTCTTCCTCTCTTCTCCTTTCCTCCTTCCTCAATCTCTCTGCTTCTTCTCTCTTCCTCTCCTCTTCCTCTTTTCTCCTTTCCTCCTTCCTCAATCTCTCTGCTTCTTCTCTCTTCCTCTCCTCTTCCTCTCTTCTCCTTTCCTCCTTCCTCAATCTCTCTGCTTCTTCTCTCTTCCTCTCCTCTTCCTCCTTCTGTTTCCTCTCTCTTTCTTTCTCTTTTCTCTTCATTATTTTTTCCTCTTCTTTTCTCATGGCCTCTTTTGAGTCATTCGGATCTTTCTGTTCCTGAAAACAAATTAAGCTCTGTTTCGATTGAGAGAGAACTACTTCAGCTATACCACAAGTCCGGGCGTGATTCATTGGTTTTGTGCGCGACTATTGTGCGAAGGGTTTTCAAGTTCGACCACGCCCCCTTTCTCAATATATACATCCAAATAGAAGGGAGTTAAAAAAGTGTTTGTGCTTGCAAAATTTCGAACCTCCAAATGCCGTTACCCACACTAGCAGTGACCCGCCGCGCAGCCATTGGTTTTACCAGGATATATCTGTTACTCATATTAGTGGAGCGCGTGCCCTCATATGAGGGAAAAAGCGCGGGAAGATTATTTATAATAGAATTGAAAGTACAAGCGTGATGAATCAACCTAACATTATCAAACAACGATCTAAATTTATTGAAATTGCGAGTTGAACTGTTAGGCTTCTAAGGCAGGGTTCATATCTTTCCCGCGCTGTGAAAATGATAAGAGGACTTGGATGCTTATACTTCTCGATGCTATGGATCACCGGTTAATTAAATAGAGAAAATACCGTTCACCTAGCGAAAGACCTAGAACAAGAAGCGAGCGATTTCTCACTTTGTTGACCTATTATATCGCTCAAAATGACTTTGTTATTTGTATGTTCCACCTCTAACCCTCTATCATTTTAGACATTCTTCTCGCAGAGCGGTCGTCGTAAAAGTTTTCTCACGTGTGCAGGTGAGCTATGGGAAGGTATGCTTAAAAAACACAAACCTTCGAAATTTTCTTTTTCGGCGCTGAGACGGGCGGGAGGCTGCTGTGCTTGGCTGACATGAGATCCATCAGAATGGAATCACACGCGAGTGGTTGCACCGGCGCATGATGTAACGTGATTTTGCTCGTCGAGGGCTGCGTTGCAAGCGCGTCCGTCCGTGATGATGCCGCCTGTGATTGCTGATGATGTCTGGCTGGTGTGTGTTGAGGCTGCGTTGGAGTCCGTGGGCTGTACAACTGCGTCGGGGTCGCTTTCTGAGGCGAGGGCGGCTGCGGTAGAGAAGGTGGGAGAACTGGGGGCGGTGGTGGACGCGGAACTGGAGGCGGAGGCG
This sequence comes from Allodiplogaster pararmata, assembly GCA_964056735.1. Lineage (NCBI taxonomy): Eukaryota > Metazoa > Nematoda > Chromadorea > Rhabditida > Diplogasteridae > Allodiplogaster > Allodiplogaster pararmata. Next base: position 44,108,253 of record OZ057405.1, read on the forward strand.
GGGGCGGCAGAGTGTGCAGCTGCTGTTCGAAGCTCACCGGAGTCCTGGGTGAAGGATAGGAAGGCGGAGGAGGGCAGACCGAGCCTGGTGTCCGGCGCGGGTCACCGCTTGCACAGTAGCGATGGTTACTGTCTACCGCTTGATGGGGCGAGGCGGAAGAGGGACCGGGCGCGGAGTAGAGCGGGTATGAAATGGGCGCGTAAGGATTGTGCATTGGCGGAGGGAGGAATGGCGAAAAGGGAGGAGGAGGAGGAGGTGGAGGAGGGTACACACTCAAGGGCATACCGATGTGTCTGTAACCAGTATATTTCATACTCAGTTCACAATTTCAAAAGAAATCCAGTTTTAGCTTTTGCGGGTGTAAAGCGAAAGACGGTTTATAATCATTTTTCTCCTTTTATTACATGACGAGAAATTCATAGAAAGTCTTTCTCAACATCTAGCTGAATATTACTTAGGATGAACGATAAAGCAGATATTAATCAAACAAATCTTTAATTAGACAAACTCAAAAAATCCAAGAACTCTCCATCCGAATTATATTTCATCGGTCTATAAAATAAAATTTATCTCAAGTTCCTATGAATTTCTGTTTCTTTTCAAACGTAGTTTCTTGGTCTCAAACGGAAAAAAGATCACGGTGGTTGATGAATCGGCTGGATTGTGAAGGATGCTCCTCGACCAGTCAAATCCACCGTTGGGAGAATCTCGATTGGTTTCTGCTCTTGACGATGTGGCTGAATAATTTTTTTTTGAGTTTTCGTCATTAGAATTGAATTGATGAAAGAATTAACAAGTATGCCATCAGAAATGTTTTTCAATGCTAGAACCAAGGAAGGGTGAACATCAACACGTTACCTCGAAAAACACTGGCAACAGTGTCCATTCATGACTCTACAGCCTCAAGAGCCTTTCATGGATCATCCAGTCCGGAATCGAGCGCGACCTCAGGTGGTGGATAGAGGGACCCCTCCCTACGAAGAATTCGTGCCGGGAGGTAGCGGGAGAAATCCCGCCGAGGACCACAACTGGGTAGTATAGCTCTTCAAAGGAGGGCGATGCTGGACCGGCCTGTGCAAGCCACCAGAAAAAACATAAGCCGATACTCCGCTATACTTTTCAATGGCGAGTCGAGGCGCCAGTCAAATAGCTTCTTGCCTATCTCCCGTCAACGACAGGCGAGAGGTCTTTACTCCCACCCAAAACGATGCTAGGCCGAGTTGACCACCCATTCTTAAGGCCTATAGCATGACAGGTTGCTACAACGATGTCCGCCTTCCCAAGGTGCACGATGACAGTCTCAGGACTGGAAAGGACATCAAAACCCTTCTCCGGACGCATCTCGTCCGAAGAACAAAAAAAGTACCTCTCTTATTAAATAGAGTGTTCATAACCAAAAGTCTTCGATGTGGGCTGCTTGCCGGCAACAACAACAACATCAGCATGGTACTTCAGGGGTCCAACATGTGAGTCCTGCGGGTCAAATCTATCTACGCGCCACTCAGTTAGCTTAATACGTTTTCTGTGCTGAATTGCGTTTTATATTTTTCAACGAACACTTTGGATCTATTTCTAAATTCTGCCACTCCCTCATGAGAAACAGGCTATTTATGAGCTAGCGAAGATGCTGTAGACCAAATTTTCAATTTTTTCTTCATTGCCCACACCCACTGCGAATTCAGAAACTTGATGGGACACTGTAGTGTTAATAAATATCCAGGAGCATAGCTCACCAGGATGTGCTGGCAAAAATATTTCCGGGCAGTCGATCGGGCGACACAACAAGAAATTTTATCTCGATTCCACTTAATTGTATCCAAAAATTTGTTGAACATATCAAAAATTTCGATAACTATGAACAAAAAAGTTTAAACCTATCCTTCATGGCACATTTTTCAAGCATCATTAGCCGGTGTTTAGTGAATAGAGCTGAATGAACTAAATTTATTCAACGGAGATTAGGCGGGCTACCGTGAGAAATTTCACAGGTTTGGTGAGCTATGTCCAGGAGTAACGAAAACTTGCTCAATTTGTCATCGAAAATTGATGTTCCAAGATAAGTTTTAGTGATAAAAATATCTCAAGTTCTTAGGGGAAAAAAAAGCCTTTTCATATGAAAAAAAGTGAAACATCGAACTAATATAGCTTCCATAGCCGACTACATTTGTGCGAATGAACTGTAGAAGCGCCGAAATGAATTCTAACCAGGGTTTTTATGAGGCCTCCGAAAAGGTTAACTCTTCTGTAAGACCCGCGATATGTTATAAGACATTTCAATGCGAGAAAACAGGGTTTTACGTAGATTCTGCCAAAGAAATGAGAAGAAAAAAAAACAGGAAAAGTTTGAAACAGAAGCCCGCCAGCAGACGGTAGGACTTGTTCGTTTAACCCCTGATTCTAACCATGCCGTTAGTGATCGTTCCCGTTGGTTGGATACTCTGCCTGACGGGCGGAGGGGGCGGGGTCATGGGACGGCCTCGTCCTTTAACCATTCCACGCTTATTTGCCATCCAGTTTTTCAAAAACAAAAAAAAAAACGATTTCGATTTAATGCTATTTCAAAACTTTGAAGTGAACACATAGAAATTAACTCCGCAACGGAAACAGCCCAAAAAGTAGATTTGGAACATAAATGAATTAAAATTGGATTTTTCAATAGCTTGATCATCTAAATGAATCACAGTTTTCTTATTGGAATCATTAAATGTGTGTAGAAAATCATTTTAGTTTTAAAAAATTTTCCGAACCTCAAACATTCCCCGCAACATTCAGAAACTTGGAAGAACTCATCTATGCGAGTATGAGTAAAATTAGTTGATGAAAAACGCAGTTTGAATTTTAGCTTTGTTGAAAATTTCCATGTCTATGAAAAAGCCGCCGGTCTATGCATAGTTTACATATAAACTGAAACCTTCAAAGAAAACCTGACTGAATAACTCTATTGAGCAAAATAGTGATCCAGGAGAAGGGATCTAACCAAGCTGTCTCTTTCTTACCGAGAGCGAGCACATTATCCCGAAAATATCAAGTAAACATTGTTATTTTATTCCATTTTGCTATTTGAAAGGCACAAGAGCGCTAGCAAAAACCTGCACGATGTGGAGGAGTTGCAGGCGGAGGCAGCGGAGGCGTTCGGGGACCCACTCGAGCTTTCTCTCCCTCACACATCATCACGCTTCTGCATTCTCGTCTATGGTTTTAAACATTCTTTCCACCCGCCAAATTAGCGTCTAGATCAGTAAAGTAAGACCATTCATGAGTTAATGGCAGACTCAGGAGAGGGACTCACAATGTTTGTCAAGAAGATTATGCACACCACCATCAAATTCGTATTTGCTAGAGCCTTTTTGGGATACAAATAGATTTTAACTGCAGCGTTCTTTTAGAATAGGTCTGTGCCGTATCTCAGAGGAGCGCAAACTCTCCCACGAGGCGATATAAAGCGAGAAGATTGTAATTTCTATCATGTTGATAGCCTTTGTAACTTTAAACTAAATGAAGCATTCAGCTCTCCATATTACTGTCATTGACCGCTCGCAGAATGAACAAACTAGGACTATTACCAGACAGGGTTTTTTTAGTGTGCGAGAAAAAGGTGCAGACGCCCGCCAGAAGCGGAAAAAACTTTTCACGTAAGGGTCCCCCTAATGATAAAAAAAAGGGCCGCGAATTTTTTTGTTTTAAATAAGAGCCTTTATGATCTGGAAAAACAGAGGCCCACCCACAGAAGGTCTGACATGAATATTTAACCCCTGATTATAAATGGACTGCTAAATACTTTATCAAACACCACAAACACCGTAACACAGAGAACTTCAACTACACCGGATCATCAAAATGCTTATGAACGTAAGAAGAACAAACGCGGAAAAAATTATTTTCCTTGCAGGGGGGGGGGGAGTTTTGGTTACCTATGGACATCTGTAATTGATGCGCTAACTGTTATGCTCGACATACGGATTCTCGGTTTATTTGGTATTCTGCAAGCTCTTTCTCTTTTCTCCAATGTGTACCGTTTTCTCACTAGTATTAATGAAGTACACGGTTGTTTTGTAGGTAGTAAGAGGCAGTGAGAACTTCACCAACTTGCTTGATGTACATTCATTCTTGGTGGTTGTGCTATCTGGAGATGCGATAGCGTTTCGAGGTTCCCGTGGAGAAGATATTATAGAGTGTGAGGACGGTTTAGAAGCAGGCATGGCTCCAACAAAGGTTGATGGCATCTACAACTTAATGGTCACCTGCACTCTTCAAAGACATTGGTTAACACAGGTTACTCGCATTTGCTGGAAAAATGACAGCTAATTGAGCGAGGAAGTCTTGAAAAAAGTAAAGCAAGCTAGAGATCGGGGGCTAAGAGGAAAAAGCTTATTTTAGACTTCTCCGCTAAAATAAATGTAATTTTCCTAAAACAGTGCAGGCATAGGCAAAATATGTCTGGATTTTTCAATAGATCGAGCGCTAAATTAGTTTGAAAGTTTCACTTCCAACTTTAAAAAAACCGGTTGAGACTGAGTTATGGCTAATGAAGCGTTCTATATATAGAGAAATAACCTTTCATAGTATTGGACAATCTATTTTCTCATCATGCTCTTGATTTATTATCCTTCTGCTCATTATTCTAGACGATTTCAAATCGTAAATAAAATATTTAAACACAAATTATTTTGTCGAGTACAGCTAACTTACGAAGCCGACACTATTATCGTTGACAATGTTAAAAAAAAGACCTATGACGGAACGTGTTGGTTCGCCATTCTTGCTTAACCCAATCACATACCAGGTTATCGACTAATTTCACGCTTCCTGAATTCGTAAACAGGGAAACTTTTTCTGAAACTCAGAAGTAAATTATCAAAGATAATCTTGATCCACTTTTTTAGTAAGTGAGCTAGAACAGTTTTTTTTAAAAAATGTTTAATATGGGCAGAATGGAAACGATTCCAATTAGAACTTCGAGAGCGTACATCTGATGTACTTCTTGTCATCTTACTTTCAACTCAAAGCAATGAGAAATTTTTTATCCTCTTAGAATAAGTCAAAACACGCGCCAAAAATCAAAAAGCAGGTTGAGAAATCAGAGATTACCATTTCAATTACGATCACATGCAATAAAGTTTTTGCAAATATCAAAACTCACCATCCTTAGAGGTTGATAGACGCAATTAGACTTGCGGCTTAGAGTTCGCAAGTCCAGTCTCGTATGGCTTTTAGCTGCGAGCAGTCATTCTAACTGAGCAGTTCTGGTGAAGACACTCGAATCGCTCACTCTTCGTAGAACATGACTGATGTCAGAATTAACATCGTGTCTTTCGCGATCTGCAATTACTCGCTCCACTCAAGTGAAGAAAAGAATAAGAAGTTTTGAGCATTGTGCTCACGCACGCTGAGGCTTTCAGAGCGAGACGTATTTGACCAGTACATCAAAATCATAACGCATCTGAACTTTCACACCACTCAATAATCTTTCAAATGTAAAAAGCGATTGGAATATCAATGCTAGTCAGTTTCAAGGAGCCTCAAAGTTTCAAAGTGCGCACCTGCTCTGGCAAAAAAAACTTTCGCTCTTGCTTATGACGTCACTGAATACAATAACATTGAAGAGATGCCAAAAACGTCAACCGCACGCAGCCGTGACGCTTGGCTCCATGCCAGTTCAAAAAACTCTCAACGCGAACGCAACCAGGCGCCATTCCTCAAGACTTTTTTCGTAGAGGACATTAGAAAAAACATTATGCTTTTTTAAGAATCAAGTTTTGAATCAAACAAATAATTTCTAATTGTTGCAGCTTGCCTCTCCAGCGCAAAATGGCTGATGCTCCGCCTGCTAAGAAGCTCAGGGTATCCTTTTTCGGTTTTAGCCTCTTTTTTATTTGAAGAACATAATGGTTTTTTTTTCTTCTTTAGAACAGAATTGTTTTTTTTAATTTAAAAAAACTTTTCGGCTTTAATCTACTTTACCCGTCCAATGAAGGTTTAGCCGTCTAATAAAAAATGAGCCGTCAACAGAAAGTTAAGCCGTCCACAGATAATTTTTTTCTCAGAAAGAGATTTTATTCATGAAAACGTTAGGTAGTGCCCTCTTCCTTCCCCTTCCCCTTTTACCCTTCTCGTTAGGTAGTGCCCTCTTCCTTCCCCTTCCCCTTTTACCCTTCTCCCCCCTTTACTTTCCCAAAAATTTATGAAGATAATTTAAAAAGAAAGGATGGATTTGTCAAAAAAAAGAGAAATGGTGTAATAAATAAATCTTGGCTAAAGTTTCATTGGACGGCTAAAGTTCGATTGGACGGCTGAAGTTTGATTGGACGGCTAAACCTTCATTGGCTAAAATTCATTGGACGGCTAAAGTAGATTAGAGCCATTTTTTCTTGCTTGAATGAAGCTTGTGCTGTCCGTTTCCGGAAAAAGTTATGAGTTTCAGGAAAAATGCTTTTTCCTAGAAAAAAATGCGCTTTTTATCAATTTTTGGTATTTGAGAAGAAAAAAAATTCAGTTCAGCTAGCTTTTCAATTGAAAAAGTAGTGCGGAAGTTTGTTTTTTTCGAGCCGTTCAGAAAAGTGTGTCATTGTTTTTAAAAAAATTTTCGCGCATAGCTCACCATTTATCAAAACTTTTTAAAAAGGATCGTTCGGCCGACCGGGGGGCTTAGAATACCATAACATGTATATGTAAAGCTTTCTGATCACGAGGGAACGACAGCAGGCTGTTTCTTAGCACCCGCACATCTTTTTTCGAGTGCATAGATTTTTAAAATTTCAATTTGTAAACAATAAATTTTTCCAATGATTTGGACTTTCCCTACGAAAAATCCGAGTAGAAAATTTTCCAAGTGCATAGATTTTTTTCATCCGCAGTGCGGGTCAGAGAAACACTCTGAACGACAGGCCTCGAGAGAAAAGAGATCGTGTGATGTAAATAGGGTGTTTCTTAGCAACCGCACAACTTTTTCCAAGCGCTTAGATTTCAATGTTTTTCGGGGGTTTTGAAGAGCGCATAGATTTTTGTACCGCAGTGCGGGTCAGAGAAACATCCTGGATGTAAAGAGAGGAAGCAGACGATCAGAGCATTTTTTTTGAATTTTGAATTGTGTATACATTTGGAGGGAAAGGAAAGAAGAGGAAGGATAGTTTCATTATTTAATGCTCCATGCTTTTATTAACAGTCGTGTTTAATTTTTTTGGAAATTTCTAATGAGCTTTGTAAACAGGGGTTAAATGGAGCCCAATTTGGGATTTACATGTATCCGCCGCTCAAAGTTTGGAGGAAAAAATATGAGGGGTGAAGGAAAAGGGGGAGTTTTTTGTTAATAGTGTATGTACCAGGGGTTAAATGGAGCCGCCCAATTTGGGTTTACATGTATCCGCCGCTCAAAGTTTGGAGGAAAAAAAGGGGATGAAGGAAAAGGGTAAGAAAAGAGAGAGCGTTTTTTGTCAATAGTGTGTGTAAATGTATCCGCCGACGGGACCGATCCGGTCACTATTTAACCTCTGTTTGTAAAGGATCGCCTGAACTTCAAATATATAAAGTTGCTTTCTAGTACTCAGAGACTGAGGAGGAGACAATGATGAGAAATGCACTGATGCAAATGGAGAGAGTTCAGCATGCTATCGATTCATTGAATGAACAAGCGAGTAACGAGATTTTGAAGGTATGTATGTCAAGTTTGAACGAATGCCTTTTTCAACCTAAATATGTGTGGTCAGGCGTTGAATGAAATTTGTATAATAAATGTTTGTACGCGCCGATCGAGTTGGAAAAGGTTGTGGAAAGGCGAAAAGTGAAGAGAAAAGTAGAGAAAAAGTAATATGGAACGGAAGGAGAAGAGAACCGGAAACTATTAAACCCCTGGTTATGGTTAAACTATTAAACCCCTGGTTATGGTTAAACTATCACCTCGACCGAAAATATTTTAAAGATAGAATAAACTCTCTTGATCAGGATTATTTTTATTAGTTCGAAGTTTCTGTGAGACAGTTTTTTTTTCTCTTTAGATTGAGCAAAAGTTCAACTCTCTTCGGAAGCCGGAATACAGTAAGCGACAAAACTTCATAAAAAACGTCCCTGGATTCTGGCCTAGAGCGGTTTCTTCTTATTTTCTTCTGAGTGTTGAATAATCTTCTTCGGTTTATCTTGATATAAAAAGTTTAAAATCAGTCAGTTTGTTACTACGCGCGCCTAAGCCGTTGTATATCGGAAAAAAAACTTATGATGAGGAAATGACACGTCTTTGGTGTGATGGAAAAGAGAGAATGTCATAAAACTTCTTAATTCATGTCTTCTTGCTTTTGAATAGCGCATAGATTTTACCCGCGGTGTGGAAAAGAGGAACAGACTGATTTGAATCAACTGATCTTGTTATATTATGTGCTTCATTTTAAGATAGATAAACAAAAAATTTTTCATCTTAATTCAAATTAACAAAATAAAACAACTGTTTTGAGTTACTAAACCATCCCCAGCTGGGGAGTTACATATTGGAGGAAGAGGAGGGCGCTCTCCATTGCCTACAAACTCTAGAGGTTATTACTGTTTTCAGCGTTACCAATTCAATTAATATAACTATCACGGTATAAGTATAACTTTCGCTACTCGACTGATACAAAGTTACTGCTAGAACCATAGGTAAACTGTCAACTGGCAAAAAAGTTCTGGGGCGACCGACCTACCGACCCTCTCTCTCAAAATGAATGTATCACAGTTTTCACAGCTGAAAATCTTCATTCTTCATTACTTTATGTAGAGACCGTAATGAAATTTTTTCCCTATCATAGCTAATCGAGTTATTAGGTACACTAAAAAGAATTGTGTTGCACTAAAACTGGAAAAAAAAAATCTTTTTTTTTAATGTTTCGATCAAATTTCACGTTTTTCCAACTCAAGTGAGGATATTTTCTCGATTCTACTTCACCAATCGGTCATCTGGAAGATTAAGTTCAATGTCCAACACTCCAGGCTACTCAGTTATTCGTTAAGAAAGAGAATTCGGTAAAAGTTTTCTAGCTGGAAGTACTGCATCGTCATTCTCTAAGTCACTTTTTAATACTGGTGAAAGCTTTTCTAAAACTGTTTAACAACTCTTAATTCAATTCAATTCTTTATTTCCATGTACACAAAAACAGTTTCACTTCAACATTTAATGATCACAAATTAAACATGGATTATGATTCTACTGGGAAAGAATTGTATTACAGTGGCAGTGTGTCTACAAAAAGTCTACTTAAGCATTTACAAAAGGCAAAAACATTTTGGAGATTGTGCTACATGTGATAGCAATAGAATAGCAACTCGAATAACTTTATACTGCTTTCGGCATCCAGATTTCCTGCACTATGGACTAGATTAGTATATGGCGAAACTATTTTGGGAAAAATTTCGAATTTTTCCCAGTATCTCCAAAAGTTATTGATTTTTGAAGATTGTGCTTATCGTGATACATATTAGAAAAAAAACAACGTTTAAATAATTCTAGCTTAAAGAAATGATATAATACAACCTGACTTCGTTATGTTACATTCAGATCTTTTCAATTTTAGTTTTTAAAAATACAAAAATTGAAATTAGACCTCACTAGATCTTTCAAAAAAAAATGATAAAAGTTGAGGACGTGTTTTAGGCATACTCTGAAATAGCGCATTGGTGGTGCTCAAGTTGAACAGAAGTCTCTCATTGATAAATTTTTAAAAACGTTTTCTTGAATTTTATAACTTTTCAAAAACGTTTTTATCGACTTCTAGAGAAAATTTAGCTCGGAAAACATAAAAAAAAATCATATAGCACTATATTGATCATTTTAGAAAATTCCATTGCGGTCTCTACATAAATAGAACGTTTTATTAGCCATAACTCAGCCTCAACCGGTTTCTTAGAGTTAAAGGTGAGACTTTTAGCCCATTTTGGCGATCGACCTATAGAAAATTGAAGACATTACCTATGGCTAGAACTCAGCTTGAAGTAGACATAATAACTATCAGTTAAACGGGATGAGCTCAGGTCGAAGCACTGATTTTCTCATAAAAAATAGAGCGCATTCGTTGGAACTTTTTAGAAAAAAGAAGCCTTCTTTTAAACTAGGTATAATAATGAGACCTCTCCCTTTCCCGGAATCTTCTCCCTTCTCTTGTTTTGTTATGAGAACTCTTCGAATTAGCCATAGTTTTTTGACAAAAGGAGGTGAGGTGAATCTGTATTCTTTTTTGAGGCAAAGAGTCGCTATTCGACTTTTTCTTTCTTCAAAAGACGCAAGTCGCTTTCGTGAAAAAATATAAATAATCAAATAAGTTTTTTTAGTTACCACCCATGTTGGCGTATACATGTTCGCGCCGAAATATATCCTCATCCTCTTCTCTTTCCGTTCTACTTATTTAAACCCTACTTCCAGTTCCATTTTTTTGTCCTTTCCCCATGTCTTCTTTAACATGCTCAGCGTGTAGGATTTTAACCGGTCTCATTTTACGCCTGATACTACTGCCTTAATTATAATGTTCTGAAAGTTGAAATCTGTATGAAAAAAGATGTTTCACTACAGGTCGAAGAGAACGATGACATTAAAAGTGGATTCAAATTCGTCTTCACCTTCGCACCCAACGACTTTTTCGAAAATGATGTAAGTTATTAGTAAGAATTTACTAACAATGAGTTTCATGACATGAGAAGCTTTCTTTCTTGTTTAGGGGTAACACATGATACGATATAACGAGATCAATATCAGGGTCATGTGAGACCCTATGTTGGCGGGGCTCTGTTTTTAAAACTCTTTTTGTTTAAATCGAGAAAAATTTTCGCGGTTCTCGGTTGTTTTTTTTTTTCATTATAGGGGAAAACCCGCGGCTCTCTGTTTAATAAAAATTTGTGCGTTCTGCGGGCCTCTGTACCTCTTTGTTGTACACTAAAAAAAACCCCTCGTCACTACAATCTGATGTCATAATAAGCAAGGTTTTCACAATGTGACGAAATCGGTACAAAATTGGAGGTTTTCTTAAATAAAATGGGTACAAAATTGGATGTTTTCTTAAATAATAGAGTTCATGACTCATGATATAATCAGAAAATAATTATGACGTTAAATATTAAAAGAATGACGACATGTCTCATAATCTATTGAGGTCATCATGATAAGTTCTGCCCCATTTTTTAATTTCATCTAGAGAACTAAATAGAAGATTGCTTCGATTATCTCGGAGTTGGTCTTTATATGGATATTTATATATGAGAAAACTGCAAATAAGACTGTTGTATAAGTCACTAGGGTCGCACATAATTTTTTCGAGGTTCCACACCCATTTGTGAAATATTAAGAGACTTCGGAGTACTCTTGGTTTTTTTGTTTTCAATTATTGATAACGCAAGCCCTAATAACCTTTAAAAAATTTCCTAAATTGAGAAAAAAAGACCGCAATTCGTCTCAGTAAACCAGAGCTCACCAAGGGTTTGAAATTTGGTTCGGTCGCCCGCCCGAACCCCGAAATTTTTTTGGATTTTATGAAAAAATTTAACTGACTTGTGTTGCTGAGATGTCCGGATGTCTTTTTGAAGCTCCTCTAAGACGCCGGGTCCAAGTTTTGCACTGAAAGTCAACATTACATTAATAAATTTTCATCATTTAGTGAAATTTTAATGAAGAGAATGTTAATAATGAAGTTTTTCAAAAAAATAGCTCGCTAATTTTCAAGCAAATCAACTTTTTATGTACAAAGTTGCCTGTGTTTATTTTTTTTTCGCTTGCTTAATTAAAACAAACACAATAATTTATGTACTTTAGTTTAAGAAATTTGTAAACTGGCCCAAAACTTCGGTAACTTTCAAATCTGGGAATCGGCACGACGCCAAGTTGTTCTCCGTAGTTTAAGTAACTCATGAACATTTCCGCATAACTCGCTTTGCTAATGTTGTTTTGTGCTGAATTAATTTTAACAACATAAAGTTTTGCATTTAAAAAACTAAATGAGTCGTTGAAGAAAAAAATTTTTTTGTACTTGTTAAATTTTTTTTTAAAATTCGAAAAAAAAAATTTTTTTTGGATATGTTAAAAACTTTTTCTAAAATTCGAAAAAAAAATTTTTGTCTTTTATCCCCCCCCCGCTCGTCGGGTGTCGCCCGCCCGAAAAAATTTTTTTCAACAAGTCGTGTTGAGCTCTGCAGTAAACTGAAAATTGCAAGCAAAAAGAGACAAAAGCTTTGTGGAATAAGGTATGAGCCTTATTCCACAAAGCTTTTGCCTTCCCGAATGAGCCTTATTCCCCAAAAATTGTGGAAAAAGGTATGAGCCAGACGCTAAAGATGGGATGAGAAAAGAATGCATCTCATGAATTGGGAGCTTCAGAAAATCTTAAAAAAATTTGGTGAGTTCTATAACTAATTTTGAGAAGTATCATGCCAGGTTATGACAAAAGAATTCGTATTGACGGGTGAGACCCCTTTCTGCAAGTCAACGGAAATCAAATGGAAAGAGGACCACAACATCGTAGAGAAAGTCAGTCACATACCTGCAATTCGACATGGGGAAAAAGAAGGATAGCATTACTCGAATATTCAAGTGAATTTCAGCCAGCTTTAGACCGAATTTCTGTTATTGAAGTTCAAAGTTGACTCAATATGTGCTATTTTAGGTCAAAGTAGAGTCAATATATGTTATTGTAGATGAAATTGGCTCGTCAGAATAGTGAGGAAGTTGAAGAGCAAATTTCCTTCTTCGAGTGGATGACAGCAAGTGGAGACCCGACTTCTGATGATTTCGCCGAGGTTTTTCCTTTTTCCCTCCAAAAATTATCATTAAATGTTTTTATGAGGAGTTTTTTGTTTGTGTGAAAAGGACAAAAATTCGGGTATTTCTCTGAACCAAAGTGCGGGTGAAATCTATGTTCTATTCACATGAAGGCTTTTCATACAAATTCTTGAGTTGGATTGGTTCTCTATTGTAGTAGCACCTGCTCGGTCACTCTCTCTCTCAGGTCTGCCCTTCCCTTAAGATTCCTTTTTTTCTTTCTGATCTACACGTTTATTTTGCAATTGGTTAAAATGTGCCTGCAGAAAGGTTCACGGAAAAAAGATAAAATGACTGTACGGAAGTCTCTTGGTTACAGTTCTCTGCCTTCTAAAAAGATAAAATGACTGTACGGAAGTCTCTTGGTTACAGTTCTCTGCCTTCTAAAAAGATAAAATGACTGTACGGAAGTCTCTTGGTTACAGTTCTCTGCCTTCTAAAAAGATAAAATGACTGTACGGAAGTCTCTTGGTTACAGTTCTCTGCCTTCTAAAAAGATAAAATGACTGTACGGAAGTCTCTTGGTTACAGTTCTCTGCCTTCTAAAAAGATAAAATGACTGTACGGAAGTCTCTTGGTTACAGTTCTCTGCCTTCTAAAAAGATAAAATGACTGTACGGAAGTCTCTTGGTTACAGTTCTCTGCCTTCTAAAAAGATAAAATGACTGTACGGAAGTCTCTTGGTTACAGTTCTCTGCCTTCTAAAAAGATAAAATGACTGTACGGAAGTCTCTTGGTTACAGTTCTCTGCCTTCTAAAAAGATAAAATGACTGTATGGAAGTCTCTTGGTTACAGTTCTCTGCCTTCTAAAAAGATAAAATGACTGTACGGAAGTCTCTTGGTTACAGTTCTCTGCCTTCTAAAAAGATAAAATGACTGTACGGAAGTCTCTTGGTTACAGTTCTCTGCCTTCTAAAAAGATAAAATGACTGTACGGAAGTCTCTTGGTTACAGTTCTCTGCCTTCTAAAAAGATAAAATGACTGTACGGAAGTCTCTTGGTTACAGTTCTCTGCCTTCTAAAAAGATAAAATGACTGTACGGAAGTCTCTTGGTTACAGTTCTCTGCCTTCTAAAAAGATAAAATGACTGTACGGAAGTCTCTTGGTTACAGTTCTCTGCCTTCTAAATTTTGGATGCTTTTCCAACATGGAAATTCAAAAATTTGTCCAAAAACCTATTATAAGCAGGGGTTAAATGGAGCCGCCCAATTTGGGTTCACATGTATCCGCCGCTCAAAGTTTGAAGGAAAAAAAGAAGAGGGGATGATGAAAAGGGTAAGAAAATAGGGAGTTTTTTTTGTCAGTAGTGTGTTTACATGTACCCGCCGACAGGACCGATCCGGTCACTATTTAACCCCTGATTATAAGTGGAAAGTATTCAATAAGTCGTATTCAGATCAGGGTTTCTTGTGCCTTGAAAAATTGAAATTTGTTTGCACAGAGAAAGTAATTTTTTTTCAAACACAAACTTTCTTGTTCAAGAAAAAAATCTTATTAAAAGGTTCAAAAAAGGAAAGTTTTCTACTGTATGTAAAGAATGGTGTTTATGAGAAGAAAGTAGGAGCCGTTTAAGATGAGAAGAAACCTTTCATAGATAGCTATAAGATCTCGCTGTTTCATAATAGTTAGCTCACTAGGGCAATACTATTATTAAGATTCACGAAACATGCGGATAACAACTTTTTTATAATCTACATTTCGTCTATAATGCTGCCCGCAACATTTTCACCAAGAAAAATTTTTTGATGAGCTAACAAAAGATGGTTATCTTTTATGCTTTGTAAGCATTTTGTGAATCCGTAGTTCTCAGAGGAGCGTCGTCGTTAAATCGACCGTTACATAGTTTTCCAGCAATTTAAATATCTCAAAAACGGCTACTTTTCGAGTAGAAAACTCTAGAATAATGATTTATCTCCTTTCTCCATGTTTCAACCTGTTTGCAGGCGATCAAAGACGACCTATGGCCTAATCCCCTGCAGTACTTTCTCTCTCCTGACATGGATGAGGCCGAAGAAGTCGATGAAGAAGAAGAGGAAGAAAATGAAGAAGAAGAAGAAGAGGAAGAAGAAGAAGAACCTGTCAGTTTCACTTACCTACAGTACCATAGAATATTAAGCGGTCCCAAAACTTGGCCAGCTTTGAACCCCCCCCCCTTTCCCTCTGCACTGTCTCTTCAGCAGAGGTTTTGCTAATGAATCTGAAAAGACTCCCAAGGCTCACTGAAAGCAAGAATTAGTGTCAGGAAATACCGTTGAAAGTATTTAGAAAGCCCCTTTTTTTGAAACAATCGGCTATAACAGTAATTCGTTTCTTCAATGGAAATATAGTCATGTAAAGTTGGGATCCGAAGCTTGTTAAAACACGGTAGGATTTCACTAATAACTCGTTACGGAAGTGAGCGGGAAGTGGAAGTTTTCTCAGTTTCGTCGACTCTAGCGCTCATTATTTGGTCTTTGGCCTTTTTCCGGGGTCTCGCCTTATCCATATTAGCTCAAGGCTTCTGTGCTCTTTGCATTGTACCCTCTCAATTTCACCTTTACAGTACTTGAAGCCGACCGCACTTATTGGTGGTCGACTTTCAATTTTCCGAAAAGTGTAGGTCATTTATGATATTCGGAATCTTTGAGGGATGCTCAGGCTGATTTTATTTCAGATAGTAATTTTCTGAATGTGTTTTATTATGTGTCCGATGGTGAAAGGTGAAGAGGCCCCGCAGAAAAAAATCTACTTGTGCCAAAATGAATAAGTTTCAAGAGATGTTTTTTTATAGAAAGATTTGCTTCAAAAATAGAAAGAGATACATGCGGAAGTGTGACGCAGAAGATAGACAGGATTGAAGTCTGGCTGTATAATGCATGCGATTTTTAAGTCGCAGGAGGAAAAAGATGGAAGAAAAATTGACGTCGTGGCGGATCTTTTTTCAATGTTGAGAAAAAGAATCAATTATCCAAGTCCAAGAAGATCATATGATGTAAGTATTTTGATAAAATATAGGGAGTATATTCAGCTCAGGCCTTAAATGATACCGGTCTAAGGAAGGCATGTTTGTACGCGCCGAGCGAGTTGAAAAAAAGATGGAGAGAGGCAAAACGAGTGAAATGAGAAGTATAGGAAAGGGAGAAAACGGAAAAATAAGAGAATGTAGATGAATTTCGGCGCGAACATGTATGCGCCAACATAGCTGGTACGGTAACTATTTAACCCCTGATTCAGCTCTCCTATTGCTTCCAATACGTAGAGTGCTTGTAGATTGCATCTGAATGGAGAGAGAGAGCGAAAGAGAGAGGAATTTACAGACCGAGAGCGAGGGGGATAAATATAGAGAAGGAAGAGAATTGTGCTACAATTGCACATATTTCTCAACACCCAAACAGTTGGGGTAGTAAAAGTAAAAGGATGGGATGAATAAGTCTATATCTCTATAGATTACTCATCTATTCAACACCCAAACAGTTGGGGGTAGTAAAAGGATGGGATGAATAAGTCTATATATCTATAGATTACTCATCTATTCAACACCCAAACAGTTGGGGTAGTAAAAGGATGGGATGAATAAGTCTATATCTCTATAGATTACTCATCTATTCAACACCCAAACAGTTGGGGTAGTAAAAGGATGGGATGAATAAGTCTATATCTCTATAGATTACTCATCTATTCAACACCCAAACAGTTGGGGTAGTAAAAGTAAAAGGATGGGATGAATAAGTCTATATCTCTATAGATTACTCATCTATTCAACACCCAAACAGTTGGGGTAGTAAAAGGATGGGATGAATAAGTCTATATCTCTATAGATTACTCATCTATTCAACACCCAAACAGTTGGGGTAGTAAAAGGATGGGATGAATAAGTCTACATCTCTATAGATTACTCATCTATTCAACACCCAAACAGTTGGGGTAGTAAAAGGATGGGATGAATAAGTCTATATCTCTATAGATTACTCATCTATTCAACACCCAAACAGTTGGGGTAGTAAAAGTAAAAGGATGGGATGAATAAGTCTATATCTCTATAGATTACTCATCTATTCAACACCCAAACAGTTGGGGTAGTAAAAGGATGGGATGAATAAGTCTATATCTCTATAGATTACTCATCTATTCAACACCCAAACAGTTGGGGTAGTAAAAGGATGGGATGAATAAGTCTATATCTCTATAGATTACTCATCTATTCAACACCCAAACAGTTGGGGTAGTAAAAGTAAAAGGATGGGATGAATAAGTCTATATCTCTATAGATTACTCATCTATTCAACACCCAAACAGTTGGGGTAGTAAAAGGATGGGATGAATAAGTCTATATCTCTATAGATTACTCATCTATTCAACACCCAAACAGTTGGGGTAGTAAAAGGATGGGATGAATAAGTCTATATCTCTATAGATTACTCATCTATTCAACACCCAAACAGTTGGGGTAGTAAAAGGATGGGATGAATAAGTCTATATCTCTATAGATTACTCATCTATTCAACACCCAAACAGTTGGGGTAGTAAAAGGATGGGATGAATAAGTCTATATCTCTATAGATTACTCATCTATTCAACACCCAAACAGTTGGGGTAGTAAAAGGATGGGATGAATAAGTCTATATCTCTATAGATTACTCATCTATTCAACACCCAAACAGTTGGGGTAGTAAAAGGATGGGGTGAATAAGTCTATATCTCTATAGATTACTCATCTATTCAACACCCAAACAGTTGGGGTAGTAAAAGGATGGGATGAATAAGTCTATATCTCTATAGATTACTCATCTATTCAACACCCAAACAGTTGGGGTAGTAAAAGGATGGGATGAATAAGTCTATATCTCTATAGATTACTCATCTATTCAACACCCAAACAGTTGGGGTAGTAAAAGGATGGGATGAATAAGTCTATATATCTATAGATTACTCATCTATTCAACACCCAAACAGTTGGGGTAGTAAAAGGATGGGATGAATAAGTCTATATATCTATAGATTACTCATCTATTCAACACCCAAACAGTTGGGGTAGTAAAAGGATGGGATGAATAAGTCTATATATCTATAGATTACTCATCTATTCAACACCCAAACAGTTGGGGTAGTAAAAGGATGGGATGAATAAGTCTATATCTCTATAGATTACTCATCTATTCAACACCCAAACAGTTGGGGTAGTAAAAGTAAAAGGATGGGATGAATAAGTCTATATCTCTATAGATTACCTCATCTATTCAACACCCAAACAGTTGGGGTAGTAAAAGGATGGGATGAATAAGTCTATATATCTATAGATTACTCATCTATTCAACACCAAACAGTTGGGGTAGTAAAAGGATGGGATGAATAAGTCTATATCTCTATAGATTACTCATCTATTCAACACCCAAACAGTTGGGGTAGTAAAAGTAAAAGGATGGGATGAATAAGTCTATATCTCTATAGATTACTCATCTATTCAACACCCAAAACAGTTGGGGTAGTACAAAGGATGGGATGAATAAGTCTATATATCTATAGATTACTCATCTATTCAACACCCCAAACAGTTGGGGTAGTAAAAGGATGGGATGAATAAGTCTATATCTCTATAGATTACTCATCTATTCAACACCCCAAACAGTTGGGGTAGTAAAAGGATTGGGATGAATAAGTCTATATATCTATAGATTACATCATCTATTCAACACCCCAAACAGTTGGGGTAGTAAAAGGGATGGGATGAATAAGTCTATATCTCTATAGATTACTCATCTATTCAACACCCAAACAGTTGGGGTAGTAAAAGTAAAAGGATGGGATGAATAAGTCTATATCTCTATAGATTACTCATCTATTCAACACCCAAACAGTTGGGGTAGTAAAAGGATGGGATGAATAAGTCTATATATCTATAGATTACTCATCTATTCAACACCCAAACAGTTGGGGTAGTAAAAGGATGGGATGAATAAGTCTATATCTCTATAGATTACTCATCTATTCAACACCCAAACAGTTGGGGGTAGTAAAAGTAAAGGATGGGATGATTAAGTCTATATCTCTATAGATTACTCATCTATTCAACACCCAAACAGTTGGGGGTAGTAAAAAGGATGGGATGAATAAGTCTATATATCTATAGATTACTCAGTCTATTCAACACCCCAAACAGTTGGGGTAGTAAAAGTAAAAGGATGGGATGAATAAGTCTATATCTCTATAGATTACTCATCTATTCAACACCAAAACAAGTTGGGGTAGTAAAAGGATGGGATGAATAAGTCTATATATCTATAGATTACTCATCTATTCAACACCCAAACAGTTGGGGTAGTAAAGTAAAAGGATGGATGAATAAGTCTATATCTCTATAGATTACTCATCTATTCAACACCCAAACAGTTGGGTAGTAAAAGGATGGGATGAATAAGTCTATATATCTATAGATTACTCATCTATTCAACACCCAAACAGTTGGGGTAGTAAAGAGTAAAAGGATGGGATGAATAAGTCCTATATCTCTATAGATTACTCATCTATTCAACACCCAAACAGTTGGGGTAGTAAAAGGATGGGATGAATAAGTCTATATATCTATAGATTACTCATCTATTCAACACCCAAACAGTTGGGGTAGTAAAAGTAAAAGGATGGGATGAATAAGTCTATATCTCTATAGATTACTCATCTATTCAACACCCAAACAGTTGGGGTAGTAAAAAGGATGGGATGAATAAGTCTATATATCTATAGATTACTCATCTATTCAACACCCAAACAGTTGGGGTAGTAAAAGTAAAAGGATGGGATGAATAAGTCTATATCTCTATAGATTACTCATCTATTCAACACCCAAACAGTTGGGGTAGTAAAAGGATGGGATGAATAAGTCTATATATCTATAGATTACTCATCTATTCAACACCCAAACAGTTGGGGTAGTAAAAGTAAAGGATGGGATGAATAAGTCTATATCTCTATAGATTACTCATCTATTCAACACCCAAACAGTTGAGGGGTAGTAAAAGTAAAAGGATGGGATGAATAAGTCTATATCTCTATAGATTACTCATCTATTCAACACCCAAACAGTTGGGGGTAGTAAAAGGATGGATGAATAAGTCTATATCTCTATAGATTACTCATCTATTCAACACCCAAACAGTTGGGGTAGTAAAAGTAAAAGGATGGGATGAATAAGTCTATATCTCTATAGATTACTCATCTATTCCAGATATATTGTACCATTGAAGATTCAAAAAAACTTCCGAAAAAGTTTTTAAATTTCTTATTTTAATTATACGAAAGTCTTCATAAAGTGAAAAGCTTGTTGAAAACGATTTCTGGTTTTCTTTTCTTGTGAGAAACTTTGAAACGAGAAAAAAATGAAAAGTAAAGATTAACCAAACTTCTCAATGAAAAAATTCTGGAAATCGTGAATAATGCTCGCAAACCTTTTCGCAGGGGCTATTTTGTTGGGCAGGGAAAACTTGGTAGGAGCAATCGATTAGTAGGGGAAGCCTCATAAGGGACACGCTCTTAGCAGGGGCAATGTGTATCCGATCGGGAAAGTAAGCCAGTCCCAATGTTTCAGGCGGATGACGAGGTTGGCGAGGAGAATGAAGAACAATAAATTCGGATATCTTCACACCGCCCACAATCTCATCACATGTTTTCCGTTTATTTGCAGTTATTTCGCAAAGAGAGCAAAACTCTCGAAGTTTCTCTCGACTTTGGATACTCTTTTCGCTGTATTGTCAATTATTTAAAAGCATATTTACTGTTTCCATAAATTATTATCTGTGACGTGTCAACTTGATTGATGCTGTTCAAAGAAGAACTTTGTATAGGGTTTAATTTTCATCTCATTGCTCTATTCACCAAAGGATGATTTGGATAGAGATCTGGTTCTTGAGTGAATCTTGAGATGACACTTTGTTGACTTTTTTAGGGCTGAATCGTTTTGAGTGTTGATTCCTTCAAACTAACATTTCCATTGTTATTTCTTTGTCTCTGGTTGCAAACAGCGTGCGGCAAAATTGATTTCTTCGATTGA
This sequence comes from Allodiplogaster pararmata, assembly GCA_964056735.1. Lineage (NCBI taxonomy): Eukaryota > Metazoa > Nematoda > Chromadorea > Rhabditida > Diplogasteridae > Allodiplogaster > Allodiplogaster pararmata. The sequence continues at coordinate 44,129,035 of OZ057405.1, forward strand.
GCACAGTTATCGAATTGACCGCACTTTTTGACTGATGAATGGATTCCTTATGAGACTCAGAGATGTACATTACAATCCAAAAAAGGCAATGCCTAATGTAGTGGTGTTCAAGGCCAACAGGCGCTGTCCTCGATTCATTTTAAAAACAGCTTGAACGCTTGATTAATGTGAGGGACATGAGATTTTTAAAAAACCCGACCATTTCCAGGTTTGGCCAGTAAGGGTTCGAAAAAAAGTGAAACTATGTGTTAGTAATGTGTCCTCGTCAGTTTAATTAGTGACGCGCTGTGTGTAACTTTATAATGTGTAATTTGCACTACAAAAATCAACACAATATTACGAGAGCTATTTCGTTGGTAAGTGAACTCGCCAAAAAAAGCCATTGTGAAGATTTTTCTTTAAGGTCTCGTCTCTAAGCCGTGCGGCCGCGTTAGCGTAAGCTTAACCTGAGCTAAGGGGAGAAAACAGTGGAAAAAATAATATCTGTTTTTGCGGATGCGAGTAAAATGTGCAGTGAATATTACACAAATTTAGCCAATTGCCCGTTTTCGGAAACTAAAGGGGAGAAGTCTATATTTCTGGGATCAGCTGTACTGACTGAAGTTCAATTCAACAAGAATGCACAAAAAAACCAAGAAAGATTCCCAATATTTGCTGTCACGCGGTGTTTCAGTCGAGAGCAGCAAAAACGAAAAAAGCATCGAAATTGTAAAAAAAGGCGAAAGTTTGAATTATTGACTCAGGGCACGCGAGAGTGACACTTGAGCCACAAATTTTATCCATATTCTTCCATAAATGAAAAAAAAATTTAACAGCGGCACCACGTCTCACACTTGAAACACCAAAATAAATATTTCACTGCAAAACACAATTTCTATTTATTTGCACCTTGAATTTGGAACACTTCCAAACTTGTACGACAGACGTAAAATAAGTTTTTATTCTTGAAAACATCATGTATTACCTGCGGAAGAAAATAATCTCGGTTTGAAAAAAACTCAATTATTTTTCCGAAGTTTTCTAAAACTTTCTTTAGTAGAGGTATATGAAGTTCTCACTTTCATGTTTTTTTCTCAGTCATCTCATTCTATTAGCTTTTCAAATGGCTGAACGGTGCGTGCTCGAAAAAAATGATACTACGGGCCTCTCTTCTCTTCTGCTTCAAGCTGGTGGAGAGTGCTGCCGCAGCACGTCGAAAATTATGGCAGGCATACGGGCAAGGATGCCTTAGTGAACGACAGTGCCAGGCTTGGTTCAGTCGGTTTAAGCAAGGCGACCACACGCTGGAAGACTAGACCGTCCAGGACGGCCTCGCCAGCTCGATCTTCAGGATCTTCGATCCTTTGTCGAAGCCGATCCCAAAGAACTTGTTACGAGATTGCAGAGCACTTCGCAGTCTCTCACACTACTATCGAGAACGTGCTTCACGAGCTCGGTAAAGTACACAAGCTCGGGCAATGGGTGCCACACGACCTGATGCCACTCGACAGGAACCGACGAGTCGCGGCCGCCTCACAACTTCTCTCCTACAAAAGAAGAGACGAGTGGTTGGACACATTTCTAACTGGAGAAGAGAAGTGGGTGACCTACTGCAATGTTAAACGCAAGCGCCAGTGGCTCAGCAAGCGCGACCCGCCAGAAGCGATTCCGAAACCCGGACTGCACCCGATGAAGGTGATGCTGTGTGTTTGGTGGAACTCACGCGGTGCCGTCTACTGGGAGCTGCTACCTAACGGCATGACTGTTACAGCAGATGTCTACTGTGCACAACTCGACCGAGTGCAGCAAGCTAGTGTGGCTCGAGGCGAAGAGAGCGCCAAGATTCGATTCCTACATGGCAACGCACGACCACACACTGCGAAAAAACGGTTCAGAAGCTGTTGGAGCTGGGATGGGAGTTGATGCCTCATCCACCGTATTCGCCCGACATGGCACCTTCTGACTACCACCTATTCCGCTCCATGCAGAACCACCTCGGAGAGAAAAAATTTGAGAACGAAGCTCAGGTAAAATCATGGTTGCAAGACTTCTTCGAATCGCTATCTCCGTCGTTCTACCACAAGGGCATCCACGATCTGCCCACGCGATGGCAACACATACTCAACCATGATGGATCATAATTTGTTGATTGAGGTTCTTGTTTGACTTAATATATAATTAATAAAAAGAAGATTAAAAACCTAGGTTATTTTCTTGCGCACTCAATAACTTGCACGCAAAACGCCCCAATCTCTCTAAGGCGCGTATTTAAACGCCATTTTATCGGTAACACAACATTTTGCACCGCGACATTTCGTATCATGAAAAATCACACCCTAAATTTCACCATCGAACTATTTCCATGTATTAGGCTCAGGTAAAGATTACGCTAACAAGGCCGTGCGGCTTAGTACGATACCGAATACAACGACCAGCCACATGAGAGCTTTGGAAAAAAATATTGCGAAATCCGGGTGCGAGTTTTCACAGTGCGAAATGTAGTTATGCGAGAAGCCATCGAACTCAGTTTATCACCTACTCAGGATAGGTAAACTGTTTACTGATATAAATATATTTCCCTATGACGGAAAACTGATTTCTGCACATTTGAAAGTAGAAAGAGTTTTTCTTTATCATTCTACTTCAACATGGTACGTGCAGAGGTACCCAGAAACTATAAATACGAATTCGATTTCAGTAGAGCATTAGAAACGTCCCAATTTTTTTAAAATTTGTTAAAAGTACTTCGTCAGATATCTCAAATGAAGCGATAGCTTGCGAACGCATTTGCGATAACCATCCATTCGTGCTGGAAGCGATGGTACTCTACAAAATTTTCATCATTATGATGTTCAGTTCTTTCCATTCTTTCCTGTTCTTTCCATTCTTTCCTAAGTAAACGTCGTCATCTTCCATGGGTGGAAAGCGTTCTCCGGCTGTTGCTGTTCCTCCTTCTTGCCAGAGATGTCCAATGTACGAGAAGAAGATTGATGATAAGGTGTGAAAGTGTGGTGGAGGAACTCGTTTCCCGCCTGCCTCCTTTTGACTCATCGCTTTCTCATCCAGCGCCCCTCAGTCAATCCTCTCAGTTGCCTTCTCTGCTATCCGTCCCTCCGCATATCCTCGCCTACGATGCTGCGGTAAGAGCTATGACAGTCGAAAAGAACATGATAGAAACTAAGGCCGAGAACATAGTCTGCCTTGGTATCTCAGAACAAGACAACGATGAGGCAACAGATGCGGCTGATCAAGTATTTCTTTCAGCGCTTTCCCGGGATGTCGGAATACCGCAGATTGGAACTGCTCGTTTTAGACGGATTGGTGACCCAGCAAAAAAGCGGCGCATTCTCAAAGTCTTCCTTGAGTCTGCTCCCCTTAGAAACGAAGCTCTGATGAAGATCAGAAAAAGCCGCCCTCCTTGCCTCTCCAAGTTCCCGCACAGTTACATTCGGGAAGACCTAACTCGCGAAGGACTCCAACTTGAGCGTGAAGTCAAAAGAATCGCCAAGGAAAGAAATCAGACTCCCGATGGGCAGAAATGGAAAGTCGTCGGAACGTGTCTGCTGCCGGTCCGAACAACTTCGTACTCACAGCCAAGGCCATCCTCCACGCCTAGAAATGCGGAAACTCCCTGTCCGTCAGTTTCCAAGGTCCTTTCTCCGTCAGTAAATCGTCCTCTGGTGGTCTTGACTACACCTGCAAATCCTGCAACTGTCTCTTCTTCGCCAAATAATCGCCGATCTTCTCGGAATGTAACGATGAGACGTTAGGTGAGTGGCGGTGTTCTTTCTAGTCCTGACCCTCCTAGTCCCCATTTTTCACAGAGATTTCACAACTGCATCTTTTTTAATGCTCGATCACTTCTTAATAAGCTGTATAATCTATCTTTTCTGCTGAGTTCTCTTTCATATGATGTAATAGCTACAGTACCGCCCAAAATGTTATAATATATTGAATTATTGAACATAACTTTTTTCAAAAAAAACGAATGAAGATCAAAATTTCAGATATTTTTTAAAAGCCAAATTCACATGTTTCGAGTAATAGAACAAGTTTGTAAAATGCTTTATTAGGTTTATTCGTAAAAAAAATGGAAATAGTAAAAATTGCTTAAAGAGATGTTCAGTTTTTTCGAAGTAATAAAACAAATATTCTAGTATTTGGTGGCATATCCTTTCGAGTCAATGACTGCCTGACATCTACGAGGCATAGAATCAATCAAAGAGTCAATGGTTGCCTGCGAAATCGCCTTCCATTCCTCCTCTAGCTGCTTGAACTTTTCATCAGCATTTCTGCATGATCTTCCCGTCAATTTTCGTTGCAAATGTTCCCATAAATTTTCGATGATGTTCAAATCGGGAGACTGGCTCGGCCAGTCCAAAACATCCACATGCCGACGGCGAAACCAGTTCTGAACGTGCTGAGATCGATGTTTCGGGTCGATATCTTGTTGAAAGGTGAACCCACGGCCGAATTTTGAGAGGGCCCAAGGGCGCATAGTGCTTTCCATTATGTTCTCATAGCCGTAACGATCGAGATTTCCGACAATACGTCTAAATGGACCCATGCCGCTGGCGGAAAAACAGCCCCAGACCATCACAGAACCACCGCCATGTTTGACTGTGAGCGACTGGTATTGCGGCAGGAAACGCTTGCCCGCTGGACGTCTTACCCACCTCAGACCGTCACTGCAGAACATATTAAACTTGGATTCATCGCTCCAAACAATCTGAGACCACTCACGGCGTGTCCAACTGAGGTGATCCTTAGCCCACTGAACTCGAACTTTACGATTTTTTTTCGCTGATGAAAGGCTTCTTTGCAGGCCGCCTTCCATTCAGTCCAGCGGCTTGCAAACGGCGTTTGATGGTAGTTATTGAAGGAGCAGGAGTCGCGGGTGTTGATATGATAGCTTGAATGTCTGTAGCAGTGCGTTTCGGGTCTTCGCGAGATGCGCGCAGGATGCTTCGGTCCATGTACCTCGAAGTTACGCGGGGTCTCCCCGAACTTGTCTTCACGATGACTCGTCCCTGCAATTTTTTTGTGTTCCAAAGTTATTCAGTTGTATAAAATTCGTTTACCTGGGTTCGAAAACGCCGGAGGATATGGGAGATAGCGCTCTGAGTTACCCCGAACTGCTGAGCGAGCTCGCTCTGTGACCGGCCCTGTTTCGCCCCAGCAACAACAGCTTTTTGCATTCTTTTACTTGTATTTCGATGTCCAACAGTTCGAACCATTACTTGAAACAAAATTTTTATGAATGAAGTTCGGTAAACAAAAAAAATCAACTAAAAAAAATCATGGAGAAAAACTGAAAAATGGAAGATATACCAATTTCGGTGTATTTCCTGGAGATAAATAATAAATCACTCAAAACGACGTCCGGTACGGTACAGACACCCAAGAAAACTTCTGTGAAAATTTGAGCTTTGAATTTTATCTTTGAAAAAAGTTATTTTCAATAACCCTATATATTATAACATTTTGGGCGGTACTGTATATGTGAGACCTGGCTTACGAGCCAAGATAATGATTCCTTGGTACTCAACAATTCTGATTATCATATCTTTCGTTGTGATAGAGATCGTTCAATGAAAGGAGGTGGCGCAGCTATCCTTGTATCGAACCGTATTCCTTGCTCATTCGTTTCCACTTGCTCTGATGACGGCTTCGAAGCTGTCACCATAGACCTTTTTCCGTCTGTGTCTTCCACAGTATCGACTCGACTGAGATATATTTGTGCGTATCGATCTCCTTCTTGCCCTGACTCTTCTCTCTCAAAGCTATTGTCTTATTTCTCAGAGCTAGTTTGTTGTGACACATTGAGTCCCAAGCCCGCAATAATCGTTGGTGACTTCAATTTCCCTTTCATAGATTGGACCACTCTTATATCGCACAGAAGTGGACAGGATGAAATGTTTCTCGAATTCATGAGCGATAACTTCTTTACGCAGTATGTTGATACCCCCACTCGAAACGACAATACTCTTGACCTGTTATTCTCGAATGTACCTATTATTTCCGATTGTAAAGTTATAGGTCGTTTCCATAGTAGCGACCACAATGCAGTTACTTTTGAGCTGTCATTTACAGTCAATACCAGATCGGTTCCATCAGCTTTCAAACTGTTCACTAAAGCCAACTGGCTGTCTATTGAAAGTGAACTAGTCTTTCATGATTGGACTCTAATGCTTTCTTTGATGAATGTTGAGTCTGCAAACAGTTATCTTGTTTCTTCATAGGCTCGCTTATTGAGAGCTACGTTCCCTTGGTAGACCGTAAAGAACCATCATTTCGCTACCCAAAGGTTCTTCGTGAAATGTACTCTAAGCTGCAACGTATCTCTAAGAAATCCCCTTATTCTCATTTTTGTATAAGGGAATCTGCCGAATTCGATAAGATGTTGCATAGATTTGAATATGATCAGGAAGCTAAACTTATACTGCGAGGAAATCAAAAGTCCTTTTTCGCTGCCTGTAGAAATCGTTTAAGTATGAATGTCAACCTAGCCATTCCTACTCTGTTAGATAATCAGAGGCAAGAGATAATATTGTCATCGGATAAGGCGAATGCCTTTTCTGAATACTTCGCTTCCGTTTTTTCCGAACCTATCCGTGGTCCATTAAGAAATCCATCCTGCACTAGAGTAATTGAGAGGATGAGTGTTGATTGTATTACTGAGGAAATGGTTTTGAAAGCCCTTTCATCTCTTTCAGCCAAATGCAATACCTCTCCCGACGGGATACCAAATATCCTTTTGAAGAAATGTAGATTCGCTCTTGTGAAACCTTTATGCATTTTATTCAATAACAGTCTGCTTTCTGGCTCAGTGCCTTCTATTTGGAAGCGATCAATTGTTAAACCAGTACACAAATCTGGTTCTCGCAATCTGTTAAATAATTACAGACCTATATCGTTATGTTGCTCGTTATCCAAGATTATGGAAAAAATTGTTTTCGCCTTAGTTTCTTCGTATTTAGAAGAATCAAAGCTATTGTCTCCATATCAAGCAGGTTTTAGAGCGAGAAAGTCTACCGTAACATCTTTGGTAGAATCTCATTCTTTTGTTGTTGATTCTTTGACTCAAGGGTTTTTAGTTGATGTTCTTTTCCTTGATATTCGTAAAGCGTTCGATACTGTAGATCATAGGCTGCTTTTATATCAGGTTCATTCGTTCGGTATCTCCTCTAATATTGTCAATTGGCTTAGTAGCTATTTAAGTAATCGAACTCAATCAGTCTTAATCGATAATGTGCTATCTCAGTCCATGCCTGTTATTTCAGGTGTGCCTCAAGGCTCTTCCCTTGGTCCTTTACTATTCCTTATGTATATTGATTCAGTGAAGGAAGCGATACCTCCTAACCTTCGATTCGGTTTGTATGCAGACGATATAAAAATTATGGGTCGTGTTCCCTCTTCTAGCCATGATATCCAAGTCGCTCTTGATCTTGTTACCGCTTGGTGTTCGGAATGGAACTTGTCTTTGTCGACATCTAAATGCAGTGTTTTGCATTTAGGACCCCGAAATCCTTCTGTTGTATACCGTATAAATGGTCTCCCCTTAACTGTTGACGAGATAGCTAAAGATCTTGGTGTCACTATTTCCGATGAATTCTCGTACAAACACCATATTGTCGATAAATGTAAGAGAGCTTCCGCTGTTGTCAACATGTTATTTAAAGCTTTTAAATCCCCTTCCATTTCTCTGTTGACATCTGCTTTTAAAATCTATGTCCGACCCATTATCGAATACGCAAGTGAATTGTGGAATCCATCTTCCTCGGGCCTTGTTAAGTTGGTTGAGAAAGTCCAACGCTCTTTCACGAGGAGAGTACTAGGAAGAGTCCGTCACCCTAAGCTTCCGTATTCCCAGAGGCTTTCAATGCTAGGCCTTCAGAGCCTCGAGTACCGTCGCGCTATCTCTGATCTACTTTTTGTTCATAAATGTTTACATAACAGCTTAGACATAGACACTGATCATTTATACGAAATCTCGGCTGTTCAGCGTTTCACTCGGCATTCGCATCCTCTAAGACTTATTCCTCCTCTTCGCATCAATAAGACCTCTTTATCGACATGTGTTTCCCGTCAAATGTCTGTTTGGAACTCTCTTCCATTTGATGTTATCAACGAAGCTAGTAGCCTTAAATTTAGAAAGCAACTTCTTTCGTTGCCTGTGAATGTGATTGTGCCAGTTAGTCTTGTTTCTGATACTTAATTAAGACTTGTAATTTTTCATCATTATCACAGCCCCCTTTTTTTCCCTTTCCACACCGCCACTAAGCTTTATGTGTAATGTAGTCCATGCATACCTCTGTTTATATGTAATTTGCTTTTGTCTTAAATACCTACATGCTTGGAATAAAGAATGAATGAATGAATGAATGTTGCGGCCTGTCTTTCTCATCTCTCTCTCTTTGTCTCATCTCACTCTCCATCTTTTTTCCTATTTTTCTTTCCTTCTCTCTCTTTTATTCTCTCTTTCTTTCTAAAACACCCTTTCATCCGTGCTTTCATTGGTGTCTGAAAATGCAATGCTTGTTCTTGATTCGCTTCGTTGCGATGTTGGTACATATACTATTTAGAACCACATCTTTTCTGATCACATAGCTTCACCGATTCATCTTCACACGTAAAGGGTTTCAATAAATAACAACCATCAAAATCAAGTTTACCGTTACATAACGGGCTGCAATTACTCTGACTGGCTCTCAAAAAAACAGTAATTGTCATCCAAAGTGTTAGCAACACATAGTTTCGGTTTCAAGTTCTAAAAAACATCAGCGCGTCATGGCTCATCAACTATCGAGAAGCTGTGGCGAACTCGATATATTATATACGAGAAAAGCTCTTAGTTCGCAAATCGAAATCTTGGAAATTTTTTCTCTTACGCGTTCCATTTCATCACAAGAATGTATCTAAAGAAAAAAAGAGCAAATAACCATACTGGCCTTCATACCAAAAACCAATGAAATGTAATTAGCTATGTCTTTCCGCGGAGAACGTACGCACTGCTAACTACACAGTACTAGTTTTTTTCCCTTCTGATTTGTGGCCTACAAGTGAAGCAGAGAAACAAGTTCGTCTCTCCGGGAAGAGAAATAATTTTGCCGAGCGGCAAGGATGAACAACATTGTTCCCAGAACAGAACAGAGAACAAACAATGAACCGCATTTTAAGCGCGGAAAGAATTTCACAGTGGAATAATTCTAAAACCTCGTCTATAAAAGCCTCGTTCAAGATGACATAATAAGCAAAAGAACGTCTTATGACCGTATTCTACAAAACACGCGTCATGACTGGAATCTTTTTTTTCAAAACAATGCTTACGAATCAAACAAATCACAGTATCGGAAGTAAAATTTATGTTTCAAAAACACTCCGTACAAGCCAGAAAACCGGAAGCTAGTATGCAGTTCAAATCTAAGAAAATAATTCTAAGCTTTATCGACCTGATAATGTGGAAATTCAAAGGAATACACGGAAAATGTTTTCTGGACTCCTCGATTAGAAGAATTGAAACTGGGAAGAAATCAAATTTTTAATAGGCTAATTGGAAGTTCACCTTGGAAGTCATTTACTATTTTGGAGAAGAAAAAAAGAAGAAATGCTGAGTTGGAGAGTTTAAAGACAGTGACAGTGCCTTGTAAGATGATACTCAAACTAAACCGTAATATCGTACGGGTAAAAGATCTTCACAAAGCGGGATCTTATCCAGTGAGCTCTCTTTACTGATTCATCACGATCGGGTTACCAATTACCCTATCAAGGATAAGTTGCTTCACCGTGTGACAGTCCTATATGAAAGGCTTAAAGCGCTCGTCCTCCAGAATAAAATTCGGTTTCAAAGATTAAATGGCCTAGGTAACTTTCTGGTTGGTGCCATCTTTCATTGATTCTTTGGTCTATCTCCAACTGTTTATGAAGCTTTAAACGCACAACTTACAATAAGAATAAGTATGGATAAACTATAAACTTGTCCATGGGGTGGCATCAAACCGACCCGTATTTCTCTTATCAGAATCAGGAGAAAAAACGTTAACAGTAAGTCTTTAAAATATAATTAACTCATCATAACAAACTTTTTACATATATACTATAACTAAAATCTCAATATATACTGTAATTGAAATCTTTCGACAAGAATTTGTATTGATTTGTAAACTTTGCAGAGCATAAGGCTAAAATTGAAGGTTACAAAACAGTCAACTCAATTAGTTGCAGTGGAAGGTCTATTTCCTGGAGCCCGAATCCGGGTCAGCTAATGGGGAATGAGAAACAAACTAAATTGACAGGATGTAATTCTTCTATTCATGCTTTGGACTCAATTCAAAGTCCTGCCTCAATTTTTGTGATAAGAAGTAGGAATGGGACAATTTTTTTTGTTCTACTTCATGGCTTCCACGTACCATAATTTGTTAATACTAAACATGTTCAAGATTGATAAACGTAGCCGAAAGAATGGGTTTCTCGTTTTAAGTGGAGTATTATGTGAACAGACGAATGAAAGATATTGTGATTGAGAAAAAGAGGAGAACGACTAGATAGACAAACGAAAGCGAATAATTGATTAGCTGATGAACTCGTTTCCATTGGTTGCGGTGGTCGGTATCGGAAATGAGTAGAGCATCTGCTTCTCAAGTTCTTTCACGGTGTTCAAAAAGTGTTGGAAGAGTGGATGATCTCGTTGCGCGTCCGGTGCAATGCACAAGTTTCGCGACAATCGCTCTGGTTGTCCTGTGAATTGAGAAAACGATAGGAAAAATATTAAAGTAGTTATAACTACCAGTTGTTCATGGAAAGAGCTAGAAACTCGTTATTTTTGAGTGAGTGACGGTTAATTATCACAAGTCATAATTTTTGCTAATTATTGAAAAATATTCATTCACACAATGTTATTTTTCATTTCACCCCCTCGAAACTACCGTATTCCCCGATCTTTGATTTTTCGTTCCCAGTTACTGCCTTTTCGGGTCTGCAGCTTCACTAACTTTCCTCTCTGCTTCTCGAAGTTCGATGAACAAAAATTCCTCAAGAACTTATTGTGGTATGAAACCCTCCTTCTATGTTATGGAGCGTTGAAATTCAAAATTTTTTCATGATAAGTGGAGCACCGATTTCCCACCGACGTCTCTCACCATGAATTGCCGGGCAATGGCAGTGGAAAACGGTTCGTACTTTGAAAGTATGAATAGTTATAAAATGAGAGTATGCTAGGGATACTTTGAAATTATGTTGTCTACACAATGAAAGTATGCTAAATACACTCAATTTTTTATAATTTGATTTTTTTATTATATATATTTTATTTTATATTATATGTTATCAGTTAATTATTTTTCTATTTATAAAAATATTTTTTCTTTGTTTGTGACTTTCGCGAATGGCCTTTTTTTCCGAAAGGCGTTCCCGAAGGGCCTTTTTGAAGGGGAGCGCTTCACAATACAAAATTTTCCCGATGCTTTTCTTCCAGAATGGCTCGGTTAAATGATTCACAAGATACGATTCGTATGTGTATACGGCTGTTCAGCGTTTCACTCGGCATTCGCATCCTCTAAGACTTATTCCTCCTCACCGCATCAATAAGACCTCTTTATCGACATGTGTTTCCCGTCAAATGTCTGTTTGGAACTCTCTTCCATTTGATGTTATCAACGAAGCTAGTAGCCTTAAATTTAGAAAGCAACTTCTTTCGTTGCCTGTGAATGTGATTGTGCCAGTTAGTCTTGTTTCTGATACTTAATTAAGACTTGTTATTTTTCATCATTATCACAGCCCCCCTTTTTTCCCCTTTACACACCGCCACTAAGCTTTATGCGTAATGTAGTCCATGCATACCTCTGTTTATATGTATGTAATTTGCTTTTGTCTTAAATACCTACATGCTTGGAATGAAGAATGAATGAATGAATGAATGTGTGCTTCTTCAGTATGTGTAGTAATAGAGATAATAAGTATGTATGTATGTATGTATGTATGTATGTATGTATGTATGTATGTATGTATGTATGTATGTATGTATGTATGTATGTATGTATGTATGTATGTATGTATGTATGTATGTATGTATGTATGTATGTATGTATGTATGTATGTATGTATGTATGTATGTATGTATGTATGTATGTATGTATGTATGTATGTATGTATGTATGTATGTATGTATGTATGTATGTATGTATGTATGTATGTATGTATGTATGTATGTATGTATGTATGTATGTATGTATGTATGTATGTATGTATGTATGTATGTATGTATGTATGTATGTATGTATGTATGTATGTATGTATGTATGTATGTATGTATGTATGTATGTATGTATGTATGTATGTATGTATGTATGTATGTATGTATGTATGTATGTATGTATGTATGTATGTATGTATGTATGTATGTATGTATGTATGTATGTATGTATGTATGTATGTATGTATGTATGTATGTATGTATGTATGTATGTATGTATGTATGTATGTATGTATGTATGTATGTATGTATGTATGTATGTATGTATGTATGTATGTATGTATGTATGTATGTATGTATGTATGTATGTATGTATGTATGTATGTATGTATGTATGTATGTATGTATGTATGTATGTATGTATGTATGTATGTATGTATGTATGTATGTATGTATGTATGTATGTATGTATGTATGTATGTATGTATGTATGTATGTATGTATGTATGTATGTATGTATGTATGTATGTATGTATGTATGTATGTATGTATGTATGTATGTATGTATGTATGTATGTATGTATGTATGTATGTATGTATGTATGTATGTATGTATGTATGTATGTATGTATGTATGTATTTATATATGTATGTATGTATGTATTTATGTATGTATGTATGTATGTATGTATGTATGTATGTATGTATGTATGTATGTATGTATGTATGTATGTATGTATGTATGTATGTATGTATGTATGTATGTATGTATGTATGTATGTATGTATGTATGTATGTATGTATGTATGTATGTATGTATGTATGTATGTATGTATGTATGTATGTATGTATGTATGTATGTATGTATGTATGTATGTATGTATGTATGTATGTATGTATGTATGTATGTATGTATGTATGTATGTATGTATGTATGTATGTATGTATGTATGTATGTATGTATGTATGTATGTATGTATGTATGTATGTATGTATGTATGTATGTATGTATGTATGTATGTATGTATGTATGTATGTATGTATGTATGTATGTATGTATGTATGTATGTATGTATGTATGTATGTATGTATGTACTGTATGTACTGTACTGTATGTATGTATGTATGTATGTATGCATACAGTATGTACTGTACTGATACAGTACCTGTACAGTATGACATGTCATGACTGTACAGACATGACATGATAAGTATGTAGTCATGTACTGTACATACAGTACAGTACATGTAGCATGTACTGATGTATGACCAGTGTATGTATGTACTGTACTGTATGTATGTATGTATGTATGTATGTATGTATGTATGTATGTATGTATGTATGTGTGTGTGTCTGTGTAATCTTTCAATTGGTCAATCAAGATAGGAACATATATGTACATACACTGCGCGTTATAATTATGCTAGCACCCTATTTTTTCAGGTTTTTCGGAAAACCACTGATGATACCTAATAGTTAATTGCATGGCCTATTCGAAAGTATTTTTGAAATATTATGTGGAATTATGGTAATCAATGGACGCAAAAAAAGTTTTTTATAAGAAAATTTGTTTTTTCTACCGCGTCATAATTATGCTAGCACCCAGATTTTGAACAAGTTTGCTTATTTTTTTGCTGTTTAGACATTATGCCCAGCGCGAAAATGCTTTCTGCATCCGATCAAGACACTATAAAAGCCCTGCGTGCCAATGGCATCTCCGCAAGAAGAATTGCTGTTCAGCTAGGACGCTCCGATGTTGTGGTCAGCAAGTTCCTCAAAGACCCCGACAATTATGTGACTAAGAAGCATCCAGGGAGGCCCAAGAAGTTGTCGGAGCGAGATAGGAGGAGGATCTGCCGGTTGAACTTGTTATATTGATGTTTTGCTTCAGTAAAATTTCAAATTTATGTATGCAGGATCGCTTCGAACTCTATGAAGTCGGCTGCTAAAATCGGTGCCGAAGCGAACGCATCTGTGAGCAAGTCAACCATTTTACGCACTATTAGACAATCCGACCATCTGGTGTCCGCCACACGCAAAACTGTGCCTCGAATGACTGAATCTCACAAGAAGAAGCGCCTTGATTTCGCAAGGGAAAACATGGCACGAAACTGGAAAAAGGTCTAATTTTTTCTTTTTTTTCTTCGGTCAGTTTAGTAATTAATAACCTTTCAGGTGGTTTTTTCGGACGAGAAAAAGTTCAATTTAGACGGGTCGGATGGATTCTCGCACTACTGGCGAGATCTACGCAAAGATCCCCCATATTTCTCGGAACGTCATGGTTTGGGGTGCGTTCTGTGACAACGGCACGGTCGCTCTAGATTTTATTTCAACTCGTATGAACTCAGACGACTATCAGCAGCTTCTAGGCACTCAATTGGTTCCATTCCTGCGGCAGCGTGGTCGTGCACAGTACACCTTTCAGCAGGACAACGCCGCCATTCACGTGAGCAATTCGACAAAAGCTTGGTTTGCGTCTAAGCGAATCGATGTCATGGATTGGCCGGCAAGCAGTCCTGACTGTAATCTTATCGAGAATCTCTGGGGCATCATTGTGGGTCATATCTATGCAAATGGAAAACAGTTTTGTAGTGTACAAGAGCTCAAAGACGCGATAGCGGACTCCTGGCAGTCTCTCAGTCCACAGACGCTTCATAACCTAGTTTATTCAATGCCAAATCGTGTGTTCAGTGTCATAAAGTCATCTGGTGAGCCAATAGCTTACTAAAATAGAGCTAAAAAAACGTTTTTGTGCTGTTATTGTTGTGAAAATCTGGTGCTAGCATAATTATGACGCGGTCGGAAATCAATAAAAGATTGTGAAAAAACTTATTTGTCGATCAATTTACACCAAATTTAGAGACAATGACTCTGAAACAGTATTGAACTATTGATATATCTTACAGCTTGCAGTCTTTTTTATTTTTCCGAAAAACCTGAAAAATTAGGGTGCTAGCATAATTATGACGCGCAGTGTATGTATTAGATGACGAATGACAAAACCATCTCTGAGAAAAAAAGCTAGTCCACCGGGCGGGATCGAACCCAGCCATCTCTTCTCAAACCGGGAGCAAGCGCGTTAACATTACATCACGGGGACATATTGCTATTCAGTGCGATATTGTTATGGGAAAGGCTAGTATGCCTTGTTCTCTTAGTTACGCATGCTTGTTAAACAATTGCTTCATGGAAGGAGCGTAAATGGCCATTACTAAACCACGCCCCTCACGCCAAATCAGTACTAATCCACGCCATTACGCGGGAAAGAGAGAAAGAGTGTTTGACGCACGAAATGGATGTATATTTTTGATACGGTCTCGTTAGCCTAAGCCGTACGGCCTCGTTAGCATTAACTTTTGCCCGAGCCTAAGCAGAAAAAAACATGAAAAACTAAATGGAGCGCACGGGGCGCAGTTAGGAATTTTCCGCGCAGTGGCGTGGATTAGTAATGAACGGGCGTATAGGGCGTGGTTTAGTAATAGCAGCGTAAATCCAGAATGGAGCATAAATATGTATTCAGATAAACTCTTTAAAATACGAAAAAAAAGAAAAAATCTCACATTTATCGGCGCGAACCAACGCTAGAGATTTTTTGGATTTTCACTAGGCACTAAAGAGCGAGTTGGACACAACAACTGACTCGATGTGTTCTTTATGGCGTCAGGCGTGAGTTTCGGCTGTGTAATGTCGCCATTGAAGCTGTCGATGTTGAGCGCGTTTAGCTGCGTCGTTGGACAAGGGATGGCTTGGTAAAAAGAAGACGGGAGGGTCGAAAGATTGCTCTGAAAAGAAGTCTTAGTCAATTGGAGCATCAGATAATCGAAACAAAACTACCGAGCACAGAAATGAATACCTTGCTTTCATGTGTTACTTGAACGGAGAAACACATGCCATTCTTCCGCATTATTAATAAGAACATCAACTCCGAATGAGACACCAATCAATGGAAGAAAATGACAAATAACTCATATCAAGTCTTTAGTGTCCATTGAAAATTGTTTTGAAAATTTAAGTTAATCGTGAAAGTTTTTTTTGAATAGTTGGAATCGTTATTAATGTGCCTCTTTTTCTATTTTTCCTCTTGCATCCCTTTTCTCTACCTTTCTTTCTTTCTCTACCTTTCTTTCTTTCTCTACCTTTCTTTCTTTCTCTACCTTTCTTTCTTTCTCTACCTTTCTTTCTTTCTCTACCTTTCTTTCTTTCTCTACCTTTCTTTCTTTCTCTACCTTTCTTTCTTTCTCTACCTTTCTTTCTTTCTCTACCTTTCTTTCTTTCTCTACCTTTCTTTCTTTCTCTACCTTTCTTTCTTTCTCTACCTTTCTTTCTTTCTCTACCTTTCTTTCTTTCTTTCTCTACCTTTCTTTCTTTCTCTACCTTTCTTTCTTTCTCTACCTTTCTTTCTTTCTCTACCTTTCTTTCTTTCTCTGCCTTTTTTCTACTTCTCGTCTTTTTTCTCTTTCTCTTTTTCATTTTCCGTTTTTCCCCATTTTCTTACTCTATCTTATAGTCTGACTAACATCAAAACTGGGAGTGGTTTCCTGTTGCGTTCTCGGGATGGAATTTTGATGGAGAGCAGACCAATTCTGGAGCGAAGAAAGAGACTGGTTGCTGTTCGCGTTGGTGTAGATGACCGAAGAGGGCAAGGAGGCCAACTGTGCGATGAGTTCTTGCTGCTCGCTCGAGAACGCCGACGAGAGAGAGGGTAGACTGAAGACGCTGCTCGGCCTGAGTCACTCATGCGTCAATCGCCATACGAAGAGAAGATAATTCACGGTAAGTGTTGAACCCACCGTATAACTTTACCGGAAGCTAGTGCATTGCAGTGAAGTTCACGAAATTTGTTGTTTTTAATTTGAGTGGCAGGAAAAATACTTTAAAAAGTTATAGTACTGCAGTAATTTTGTACGCTCGTATTACATTTCATTTGTTCTTTCACGAGAAATAACCCAGGTCTCACCAGAAGTGCGCCTGTGATGACATCGGTTCGTCTCCGGAATTGACTTGATTCAGCTGCTGCTGTTGCTGGATGAGGAGAATATCGTAGAGGTTGGACTTTTGATTGGGAGACACAGACATCGTGCAGCTTCCACCTCCACTAGAAGCCGACTGCGGGGAACCGTGGGCGCGTTTCGGGGGAGAGTGCGGCTCCAAATCCTTTTTTTTTAAACAGGCACAGTATTACCGTACAATTACTGTACATTATCCTACACTCATTTGTTACCGCACACTTTTTCATTACCGGACACTTCAAGAACACTCTACCGTAAATCTAAAACTTTATATTTTCTGACCATGCGATAGCTTAATTCATTCATATAATTATTGAGATTTCTGATTGCAATAGAAATATGCTGTAAATACTTTCTACAACAATAACTATCAAACAACAAAAGAGGAAATGAGGAGAAATAAAGCACAGGCTGAGGGTGTAAAGTATGAAGATCTATACAGTTAACTAATTTTCCATATAGTCAAGGTCATGTAAATGTTTTTCCGGTTTTCAAAAGTCTGCAGTCCTAATATGAAAGAATTATTTGATGAATGAATGATTGAATGAACCAATGAATAATTTACGTATTTCGTAGAATATTTTCATCAACATGCAATTAAAATTTGATTAATGATGAAAATTAATCAACCCACTTTTTAATTTCCTCGTGTGTGTAAATTATAATACTTTTTTAAATTTTCTAAAATCAAGAAATTTTTTTCTTTTTTCAAAGTTTTTCAGATTATCTCACGTGAAGTTCACAATAATTTATCAATCTTTTCGAACGTTAA